>PYHX02000495.1:72901107-73013568 GCA_004302925.2 Cochliomyia hominivorax | reverse complement strand
TTTATTAAACTATATTTATTATCGTTTTTACCATAAAATATATTTAAGTATGAATTAAAAAAGTAAAAAGTTTCCAAAATTTATGACAAAATTTTGAACTAAACTTGATTTTATTTTCGCAAAATCTTTACCATAAAATATATTTAAGTATGAATTAAAAAAGTAAAAAGTTTCCAAAATTATGACAAAATTTTGAACTAAACTTGATTTTATTTTCGCAAAATCTTTCTATAATAAAAATAAATTGTAGTTATTTTCAAAATATCAAAAAATATTAAAAACCCACATCAAATCTTCTAAAATGCTATTTTTGAAGTTTATAATCATAATTCTTTTCTTAATCTCATTTTGTTGCCACAACTGAAACGTTTAACTAGAATTCACGTTAACGCTTGATAAATTTCTTTGATGAAAAGTTGAATAAAAATATTTTAACGCGAATAATAAAACAGAGACAATAAAAATCTATGAAAATAATCCATTTGTATATAAATTAGTGAGATTTTTGCTGCATTAATGTCTGTGCAGATATTTTTCTATATGAACAGATATGAATTTATGTGTTCGTATGTCTGTGTGTACGTTTTATAACAGCAGCATCGGTGCTTGTAAATTTTGCTCAATTGTAAACAACAGATTTTTGCTCGTATCTTGACAGTAACAAAACACGTCCATCTTTTCTCAGCATACAATCAACATGGTAGTAAGTCCGTGCCAAAATGACAGGGGGACAGACACTTTTGCTGGTGAATTTCAAATAGCAACAACTACTATCATGACATGGATAGAAGGAAATAAAACAGATAAAAAAGAAGTTAACTAATTTGAAAGATAACAGAATGCTGGAAATAAAATTAAAGAGTACAAACGATAAATTCTAAAATGATTATATTTTACAGTCCAGTTTTACAACAACATAAACTCAATCAATCTGAATTAGACACTGTATTAGAGCCAGAACCAGAACTGAACTTAACTTAAAATTGACTAGAACTGAACTTGAACTGAACTAAAACTGAACTACGACTGAAATAGAACAGAACTAGAACTGTACTACAACTAAAATATAACTAGAACTGAAGTAGAATTGAACTAGAACTAGAACTGAACTAGTATTGAACTAGAACTGAATTAAACGGAAACTAGAACTAGAACTGAAGTAGTATTGAACTAGAACTGAAGTAAAACTAAACTAGAAACGAACTAGAACTGAACTAGAGCTGAACTAGAACTGAAATAGAACAGAACTTGAACTGGAGTAGAATTGAACTAGAACTAGAACTGAACTAGTATTGAACTAGAACTGAAGTAAACCTGAACCAAAACTGAACTAGAACTAGAACTGAACTAGTATTGAACTAGAACTGAATTAAACGGAAACTAGAACTAGAACTGAAGTAGTATTGAACTAGAACTGAAGTAAAACTAAACTAGAACCGAACTAGAACTGAACTAGAGCTGAACTAGAACTGAAATAGAACAGAACTTGAACTGGAGTAGAATTGAACTAGAACTAGAACTGAACTAGTATTGAACTAGAACTGAAGTAAACCTGAACCAAAACTGAACTAGAACTAGAACTGAACTAGAACTGAAGTAGAACTAGAACTGAACTAGAACTGAACTAGAATTGAACTAGAACTATACTAGAGATAAACAAAATTTAACTTGATATAGAATTGTACTATGAACTGAAATAATTTCATTTTTCTCAAAAATTCCAATTAAAATCCTTTTGATAACGACTTTCTGAGGATTTTTAGTGTCTTAAATATTTTTAAGTTTGTTTACTTTTATTTTTCAGGCCTATCGAATCCACATAAAATGTTGAAACTATAAAATACTAAAATTAAAGCTGAAGTAACCAGAATCTCATCATCATCATTCAGATAATTTCCTTAAAGAAAATGTCACCAAAATATTTTATTTTAACTTCTTTAATTTGCTTCCTTAATCTATTTACTCGCGTTGCCAGTAGTGTCATACGCCCCAGCTCTGGCCTCTCTCTATCATTGCACAATTGCAATAAAGATAAACTTTCCCAATTTCCGGATTTTAGTGCCGTCACAGACTTAAATGTTCAGCATTGCTATATACCCACCTTGGAAAATGCCTTTTTCATACGTTTCACAGCTCTCACCAGTTTGGAAATCACCGATAGTCAATTGACCTATTTGGAAGATTATGCATTCCATGGCTTAAAACATTTACGTTCTTTGTCATTGGCTCATAATAATTTGACACACGTTAAATCCTGGTCCAATGAGCAAATGTCCTCGTTAATCAGTTTGGATTTGAAAAGAAATGCCATTAGGGAACTTACATTAAAGAGTTCTCGCGATATCCAAACTTACAGCGGTTGAATTTATTGGGTAACCTACTGGAGGATATAGATGATGGTATTTTCCGTTGGATGCCCCATTTGAAATACTTAAATTTAGGCAGAAATCGTTTGATTGCTGTTGAGAATCGTAACTTCCATGGAATGCATCGCCTTTCATATTTAGCATTACATTTTAATGCCATTGAAGATGTGGAAAGTGAAGCGTTCGGCACTAATACACATTTGAGGACTTTACGTTTGGAGGGTAATAAATTGACCGATTTTGGATTTTCTGCAAGCGAAAAGTTTAACACGTTTGCAACATTTGAATTTGTCATTTAATGAATTGGAAACTTTGGATGATAACACGTTCTCGAAAGACTTTGAAATTGTAAATTTGGATTTATCACATAATAGTTTGTTGGAGATTAAGGAAGATGTTTTTCTGGGTTTGGAGGCATTGGAGGTGAGTTAAAAAAAAAAAAACTAATTGTTATATTATATTCAAGGCTCTGGTATGAGCTATATATCAGACTTTGCACTGGTTTTTACATTCCAGACTTTAATCTTGTGTCAGACTGCTGTTTGTTCTACATTCCAGACTGTAGACCGTTCTATATACCAGACTATAGTGTGGTTTATATAGAGTTTAATCTGTTCCATTACCAGACTGTATATACCAGACTATATCAGTTCTATATTCCAGGGCCCATTCAATATTCGGTAGAGTTGTCTGTTCTATATTCCAAATTATTGTCTGCTCTAGATTCTGCTCTTTATACCAGACTATATCCTGTTCTTATACTAGAATATAATCTATTCGATATTCAAAATAATTGTATTTTCTATATTACAGATTAAAGGAGATTTAATAAACAAAACTATAGTCTGTCTTATATAGTCTATTCTATATTTTAAATTATAATATATATTCCCGACTAGAATATATTCTATACTCCAGACTACAGTCTGTTCTATATTCCTGACTACAGTCTCTTCTATTCTCCAGATTATAGTCTGTTCTAATTACCAGGCTTTTATCAGACAAAATCTTTTCTATATTCCAAATATTGTTCTATACAGACAATATCTAGACTTTTGACTCTTCTATACTTCATACTTTAGTAGTAGAATGTTCTAGTGTTAGTATGTTCCTTTATTTCCTTACCTTTCAGACGCTCAACATTAGTTACAATTCCCTTCAACATATTGCACCTCGTAGTTTTGATGAGTTGCCCAGTCTAGAGTATTTTACAGCTTAATCACAATCAATTACAAAATCTACAACCGGAGATTTTTAATGTCACCAGTCTACTGCAACACATCAATTTATCCCATAACAAACTGACCAACATCGATACCACACTCTTCTCCTCGTTGGCCTATTTGAAATCATTAGATTTGTCACAAAATCAATTATCCAACGATGGTTTATCGAAAATCTCTCCTTAGAATTGCAATGTCATGAATTACGTTTAAATCTCAGTGATAATCACTATCGTATTGTAAACATTTCATCGTTGGCAAGTTTTGAACAGGTTGAATTGGCTGGCAATTGGTGGAGTTGTAAATGGTTAATAAAGGAAATGTTAAAAATACCTAAAACCATTAACTTTGGTCGCTCATATGCTGTACACACTGATTGGAGTTTAAATATGTTAGAGACAAAGGGAATTAATTGTTATGATGAAGATACCAGGAGAAGTATCATAATATTGGATACTAGTAGAATATGGGAACAGAGATTTGAAGAGATGAAGTGTGCGGTAGGTTTTCCAAAGTAAGAAAAGTTCTCCAAAATATTTAAATTATTTCTTTTTTTTCTCAACAGCCTCCCTCTAATCTCAAAGTTCAACCTTCTCCTCCCCCTTTAAATTGGCCTCGCATTAAATTGGATCGTTTTGACTCTCGCTCAGTAGTTATTTGGATGTTAATAGCTATTGCTATAGCCTTTTCAGCTTTGAGAATTGGTCGCAAGTTGGTGGATCAAAAGGAGAGGAAAAGGAGCTGCGCGAATTAAGAGAAAAAGTAAGTCCAGTTTTTAATATTTGCATTAAAAGAATAAATCTCTAATTACCATCCCTTTTTAAATTTTATAGCAAAAAGGTAAATCTGAAAAGGAAAAATTAACCAAATGCTATGAAGACGACGACACTGATAGTCCACAGAGTTTCAGATGATAAATTTCATATAAAATCTATAAAGAAATAAATTTAATTTAGATTTAAAATAATATTTATTATAAGAAAATATTAATAAAATAAACGACTAAAAGAGTAATAAAATTCTAAGAGAAAACTGAATAAAATATGAATTAAGTGTTTTAAGCACTTCATGCTTAAAGAGTAAATATTATGAGAAAGTTTATTCCGGGTCATATTCTCAGTTAGACTAGAAATTACATTATTTACAAAAAATCGGTAAATTTCAAACAACTCAACTGAACTTTAACTAAAATAAGTAAAACTACAAATAATCTTTGCTATACAAATTTAAAATAATGTCGACTTTAGAACATCAAATAGTCTCTGCTGTAGCTTAGCTTCGACACAAAGCTCAAAAACTCCATGTTTAACTACTAAATACTATTTACTCAAATAATATCAAGCATATTGAAGTAACTGTATAAAAACTATACGAATAAATAGTCTCGCCTCTACACAAGTAAATAGACTACACTCTGGAAAATAAAATAGTCCACACCCTTTTCAATATAATCACTATATAAAAATCGTGACTTTAGACTATGGAATATTTTCCAAATTAGACTTTTAAATAGTATCGATACTAGACAATTAGATAGTCTCGAAACTAAGATATTCATAGTTCCTACACTACAATTAAACAGAGACTAGAAAACATAAAACAATCCCGTTTTAAAGTAGTCTTAACTAAACAAGCATTTCCGTCTGAACTAAATAATAGTTTATATGAAGACTACATAATTGTACTAGTCCTAAAAAAGTCCTGATTCTATACTATTAAAATAGTTTTTTATCAAGACTATATAACGCAATCGGTCTACACTATATAACTGCCATGTGTCTTCTAACATAGTTTTAACTATAAAATATTTACGACTATAATGGTTTCTTCCATACAAATCTCATCCATAATAGTCTCGACTATAATAATCTACTCATAATAGTCTCGCCAACAATAGTCTTGTTTAAAAAAAGTCTCGTCTATAATAGTCTCGTCTGTAATAGTCTCGTCTGTAATAGTCTCGTCTATAATAATCTCGTCCGTAATAGTCTCGTCTATAATAGTTGTCGTCTGTAATAGTCTCGTCTATAATAGTTGTCGTCTGTAATAGTCTCGTCTATAATAGTTGTCGTCTGTAATAGTCTCGTCTATAATAGTTGTCGTCTGTAATAGTCTCGTCTATAATAGTTGTCGTCTGTAATAGTCTCGTCTATAATAGTTGTCGTCTGTAATAGTCTCGTCTATAATAGTTGTCGTCTGTAATAGTCTCGTCTATAATAGTTGTCGTCTGTAATAGTCTCGTCTATAATAGTTGTCGTCTGTAATAGTCTCGTCTATAATAGTTGTCGTCTGTAATAGTCTCGTCTATAATAGTTGTCGTCTGTAATAGTCTCGTCTATAATAGTTGTCGTCTGTAATAGTCTCGTCTATAATAGTTGTCGTCTGTAATAGTCTCGTCTATAATAGTCTCGTCTATAATAGTCTCGTCTATAATAGTCTCGTCTATAATAGTCTCGTCTATAATAGTCTCGTCTATAATAGTCTCGTCTATAATAGTCTCGTCTATAATAGTCTCGTCTATAATAGTCTCGTCTATAATAGTCTCGTCTATAATAGTCTCGTCTATAATAGTCTCGTCTATAATAGTCTCGTCTATAATAGTCTCGTCTATAATAGTCTCGTCTATAATAGTCTCGTCTATAATAGTCTCGTCTATAATAGTCTCGTCTATAATAGTCTCGTCTATAATAGTCTCGTCTATAATAGTCTCGTCTATAATAGTCTCGTCTATAATAGTCTCGTCTATAATAGTCTCATCTATAATAGTCTCGTCTATAATAGTCTCGTCTATAATAGTCTTGTCTATCATAGTCTTGTCTATCATAGTCTCGTCTATAATAGTCTATAATAGTCTCGTATAAAATAGTCTCCTTCATAGTAATCTCTTATCGACGATAAAATATCGTTTCAAATGTAAGCTTATTTCGACTGTAATTGCCTCTTTTTGACGTTATCTGCTATGCTTTTAGCATTATATTAATTAAAGTTATTTTGAATATTTTTTCTTTAAACTTAAATAAAACCTAAAATAATTGCAGCTTAAAACAATTTCATTGTTAGAAGTCTATGGACTAGTATGTGCCGGTATTATGGTACACACATATATAGTTGTATATGAAATCATATATATTAAAACTAAACTACGTCAAGAATAACAAGTGTTTTCAGACGCAATAATAATACTTGTATGTCCAACAGAGGCAACAATATCAACAGCAAATTGAAAAAACACACTGAAACAGTGGAGAGCAAAAGTTTTTACACGGTATCTTATATTATTGGTTAAATAATTACCAAATACTGCTAATGGGAAGTTGTTGTAACATATGTAAACTTAAATAGTTTTGCATAGTAAAATTTTGTTACCCACTGTTTTTATTATATTTGTAACTCTTAACTCTCTATTAGTTTGTGCGTTTAAATGAATGAATGAATGAATGAATAACTGAACCTATAGCTCTCACATCTTCTGTAGTCTTGTAAGGGGGTTGGGGGTAATAATTCCCTCTTTATGTGTGTTTTAATAGTATTTGAAATATTTTGAAATTTATATTTTAAAACTTTGTTTATGTGTGATGTTAGTAAATTGTATAAATATGTTTGTATGTATATCATATTATAGTCAAAAGAGTTTGTATGTTTGTTATATATAACGTATGTATGTTTATCAATAAATATGTGAGCTTTATAATAAAAAATACAACAACATTAAAAACTGTTAGTAGAGTGAAAAAATAAAACAACAATAAATAACAGAAACAACAAGTGTATAAAAGTACACAATAACTGTTATACTTACATACAGAAAACGATATGTGAACGTACATACGCATACATAATATGGTATATGTATATTCGTTTATACATAAAATGTATGTAAATATGTGTAACTATGTTAATGTGTATGTAAATATGTTTAAAATAAATTTTTATTGTTTATAAAATCTAACTAAAAAGCAATAACAACAACTATCATAAAATATAAGTAAATATTTCGTAAAATTCGAATTTGAAAACACGCTACACATCAAATTATAACAGATTTTATTATTTTCGACTAAATATCATGCCAAATTAACTCTTATATTCTTTTTGAATATAGACCTTCAAACTAAACTCTGTGCTAAAAGGTGAATTACAACTAGATTCTAAAACGAAATCAAAAATCAGAATAGAAATTTTAACCAGATCCTAAACTGAGATCTGTAGTACCTTCTGAACTACAGTCTAAACAAAAATTTGCACTAAAATGTGATCTGCTTTATTTTTATGAATCGAAAATAGCACTTAAATTGAAACCAAAGTCTGTTAAAATATCTAAATTAGAATCTATACCAGACTCTAAGAAAGAATCTGGAACTGGACTAAATTTACAGCTAGAATATTAACCACAATATTTTCCAAAATTTCAATAAAAATCTGAACTAAAGTCTTATATAGAATTTGACTTAGATTTTAAAATACTGATGGCTATTTTTCCGCAATTCAACAGTCTTGTCTGGGTCATAATGGCCTCACTTAGTCATTAAACATACAAACGGTAACCTCATCTATAATAGTTTTATTTGGAAACTCGAACTCCTATGTAATAATAACATAGTCATCTATGAAAGCTTCGTATTTAATAGTCTTATATCTTAATAGTCTATTTTCTACAAATAGTTTCGTCCATAATAGTCTTGTCTGTTATAGTTTCGTCGTAATAGTCTTGTCTTAATTGGTATCCTCTGTAATAGTCTCGTTTTAAATACTCTACCTTTAGAAGTCTTGTCTTAAAATAGACATTTGCTATAGTCTTGTCTATCATAGTCTTGTCTGCAGTAAAAGGCTCTATTCCAGGAAGCATTAAAATTTTCACTAAAAATTCCAATTTTCACTAAAAATTCCAATTTTTACTAAAAATTCACATTTTCACTAAAAATTCACATTTTCACTAAAAATTCCAATTTTCACTAAAAATTTCAATTCTCACTAAAAATTCCACTTTTCACTAAAAATTTCAATTCTCACTAAAATTCCAATTTTCACTAAAGTTCAAATTTTCACTAAAAATTCAAATTTTCACTAAAAATTCAAATTTTCACTAAAAATTCAAATTTTCACTAAAAATTCAAATTTTCACTAAAAATTCAAATTTTCACTAAAAATTCAAATTTTCACTAAAAATTCAAATTTTCACTAAAAATTCAAATTTTCACTAAAAATTCAAATTTTCACTAAAAATTCAAATTTTCACTAAAAATTCAAATTTTCACTAAAAATCAAATTTTCACTAAAAATTCAAATTTTCACTAAAAATTCAAATTTTCACTACAAATTCAAATTTTCACTACAAATTCAAATTTTCACTACAAATTCAAATTTTCACTAAAAATTCAAATTTTCACTAAAATTCAAATTTTCACTAAAAATTCAAATTTTCACTAAAATTCAAATTTTCACTAAAAATTCAAATTTTCACTAAAAATTCAAATTTTCACTATAAATTCAAATTTTCACTAAAAATTCAAATTTTCACTATAAATTCAAATTTTCACTAAAATTCAAATTTTCACTAAAAATTCAAATTTTCACTAAAAATTCAAATTTTCACTAAAAATTCACATTTTCACTAAAATTTCTCATTTTTATTAAAAATTCACATTTTGACTAAAAATTCAAATTTTCACTAAAATTTCTCATTTTTATTAAACATTCATATATTCACTAAAAATTCACATTTTCACTAAAAATTCACATTTTCACTTAAAATTCACATTTTCACTCAAAATTCACATTTTCACTTAAAATTCACATTTTCACTAAAATTTCTCGTTTTTATTAAACATTCATATATTCACTTAAAATTCACATTTTTACTCAAAATTCACATTTTTACTCAAAATTCACATTCTCACTAAAAATTCACATTTTCACTTAAAATTCACATTTTTACTCAAAATTCACATTTCACTAAAAATTCACATTTTCACTAAAATTTCTCATTTTTATTAAAAATTCAAATTTTCACTAAAAATTCACATTTTTACTCAAAATTCACATTTTCACTAAAAATTCACATTTTCTCTAAAAATTCTCATTTTTATTAAAAATTCATTATTCACAAAAAAATAAAAAAAATAAGTATAAGTCCGTTCCATATCGTCCCATTTTATCTAACATACTCAAGTTACTTACCCCATTTGTATTTTATCTATCATTGTGTATCATAAACATTTTCAAAACTGTTGATTTCTATATATGAACATATATAAGTATCTTAACATAGGTTTGTATTATTTATATATATCTGTATGTATGTACATATATGTTCATATGACTAATATACATTCAAATAATAAAAAAGAACAAAATGAATGTTGTTAGAAATTCTGTTTGCCTGTTATTATTGCAAAATCTATATGTATATAGAAATGTGTTTTTTTCTCTCTTTTTTTTTATAGAAACACAAAAACGACTATAATTTGTTCATTTATATTTAATATCATTAGTTTTATTTAAAATATACAAAATATGATTTAACACCCTTTAGATTTTGCTGATAATATAAAATGAGGAAAATTCAAATGTTTGAAACTCAAATCAATAATAATTGTGGTATTGATGAAATTGATATCAATTATAAGTTAAAATACCTCTATTTATGGCATTAAATATTAGTTTTAATAATTTGTTTTTAATATCAAATTTCGTTTAAAATTATTACCATTTTTCCTGGACTGATTATGACTCCAATTTTTGGGCCAAATAATACTCCTGGTTTTTTGGGTTTTTTTCATGTGAAATTTAAATTTTAATCATTTTTCACATACAACACCAGAATATTGTTCATTTCTAAAATAAAATACTTCTCTTCAGTGTTTATCTTAAAATTCTGTTCTGCTGTTATTAATTGTTTAAAATATTTTATTGTTTAAACTATTTTTATATAAATTCTTTAAATAAAATATTTATAATAAATAAATTTATTTATTTAAATTTATTGTAAAATATTTTGTTAAAAAAATACAAACTAAAATATTTAATTTTTGTTATTTTATAAAAACTATAAATTAAACATAATAATTTTTGGGAAAAATGATATGGAAAATTCTGTCAATTGTTTTTAAGCAACTGTTTGGTCAAGTGATAGATAAATATTAGGGGGACTCACAGATTTAAGGGGAATAAAGCAAAAAACTCAAATTTAATTTAAACTAGAATATGAAGAAGAGTCATAATAAGAATTAAATTTGACCTTAACCAGAGAAAAATCTCAACTAGATTTTAATATAGAATTTGAAAGAGAATATCAAACATATTCTGAACTAGATTCTGAATTATACTCCGAACTGGAATCCAAACATCAATCTTAATTAAAATTTGAAAATAATCTGAATCAGGACAAGAATCTGGTCAAGAAACTAAACTAAAAATTAGAATAGAATCATGTGCAAGAAACTGAACAGAATGTGAACTAGAATGGAACAGGAATCTAAAGCAGAATTTGAACTTGTATCTAAATAAGAATCTAAGACAGAATTGAACTAGAACTGAACTGGAATCGGAACAAGAATTTGAACCAAAATTTTAACAAGCATCTGAAACAGAATCTGAGCTGAGATATGAACTAGAATCTAGACAAAAATCGGGCCAAAGATTTGAACAATAATCTGAAGTAGAATCTCAACTAGAAACTAAACTATAATCTCAACTGGAATCTAATTAGAATCTAATTTGGAATTTGAACAAGAAACCGAACAGGAATCTAAAATGATGTCTTTGGTATCTGAAGTTAACTCTGAACAAAAATCTGAACTAGAAACTAAACTCTGTACTAGAACCTGAACCAGAATCTGGAAAATGAATCCAAACTGGAATCTGAAAAAGAATCTGACTTCAATTATGAGCAAGAACTGAAGTGGATCTGATCTAAATTGAACTAGTTTATGAACAAGTATCTGTATGGAATCTGAACTTAATCTGAACTAGTAAGTGAACTATGAAATCCTTAAAGAAAACTAAAATTTATTTTTTATAAAATGTATTCAATCACCATAATTCATACTTGAAAGTTTTCAACAAAAACAGAATCCTAAAAAGAAAAATGTCTATTAATCCTATCTTTCAAAAATATATTAACAAATTTTATCGAGTAGAAAGATTGCATCAAACAAAAATTATATTTCGCAATACACGTCCCACTTCTGGTAATTTTTGACAATTGTATGACGACACACTCGCTTAAAAGGGAGCGAAACGAGAAAACGCACAACATTCCAATCAGAACACATAAACATTGTACTAGGCCAATGTTGTCAATTGTGAATACATATAAAAATTTTTTTTGTTTTATGAAAAGTCGAAATAAGAAATCCAGCAATAATTGACATTAAAAATAAATTTATATTCCTGCTGACCATTTTCAATGAATCCTTTTTATGTAAAACTTTTAAATCTACAAAGGGTTCTCTTTCATTTCCCATATAGACTATGTCGTGACTCTTGCTAGTTCCAGAAATATAGGAGATTCAATATTTTTACTACATTTTTGGATGTATCCATTTTTTCGGTCACTAGACAATAAAAAATTATTACGGAAAATGTTTTTAAACGTTTTCCCTTTCATCTCCCTTATAGCTTTTGTCCAGTCGTTTTATAAAATATTGCTTTTTTTAATTTGTGAAAATTTTGTTGTGTTGCCACTTTTTATTTGCGACGTTACTATCTTGACAAACGTCGTTTAGAAAACATAAGGAACTAGAAATTTTTATTGATGAAAAAATTTTCCCGTTTATGTTCTTCTGAAAACCAAATTAACTACATATATGAAATGAAATAAAAATAGTTTTGTTTTTAAAACAGATCTCTGACAGATAAAATCCAATATGCAATGAATTAAAGTAATTATAATATAATATACAAATCTTAGCTAGGTCTATGGGTTTGACTAAGTAAATTCACTTTGGTGTTTGTTTAAGACTTAAATAAAATTTTTGTATTTTAATTCATTCCAATGCTCCAATGTTTTTTTCTAATATCTTCCAAAGTTTCCACTCATAAATAGATGTTTTAATGGCTTAAAGCTTTGAATTCAATAAAATTCATGAGAACACACTTTTACCGGTTATTCGAGCTTCTTCGGATTGAGCTTATAGAAAAACCGAAAGAACCGGTTATTAAATAATTTGTTGCTGTTTTGGCTATAGTTCATTTTTTTATTCACTTTTCCTTATGCTGCTAACAAAGCAGAAGGTTGCAGTTTCCACAAATGTATTAAATGTTCACTTTCATTTACGTTTTCTTCAATTTAGCACGGAAATAGCATTAGTAGATTTTTTAAACAGATAAAAATCAATATGAAATTAAATATTTGTAATATAATAATATAATATATAAATCTTAATTATTTATTATTTAAATCTAGCAACATCTAGCAAACATGTTTATCAAAATTATAGTCGCTTAATCTCAGTATTTGTTCAAAAATACTTTACACATATATGAAATAAATAAGTTTTATTGTTATTATATATATGTATATATATATATATATATATATATATATATATATATATATATATATATATATATATATATATATATATATATATATATATATATATATATATATATATATATATATATATATATATATATATATATATATATTAAATAAATTTATTTTAAAATAAACTATTAATTTTATGTCGACCAATTAAATAAATCTATATATATATATTATGTTCGGAAAGTAGGTATTTAATTGGAATATTTAGATTTATTTAATTGGTCGACATAAAATTAATAGTTTATTTAAAATAAATTTATTTAATATATATATATATATATATATATATATATATATATATATATATATATATATATATATATATATATATATATATATATATATATATATATATATATATATATATATATATATATATATATATATATATATATATATATATATTAAATAAATTTATTTTAAAATAAACTATTAATTTTATGTCGACCAATTAAATAAATCTAAATATTCGAATTAAATACCTACTTTCCGAACATAATATATATATATATATATATATATATATATATATATATATATATATATATATATATATATATATATATATATATATATATATATATATATATATATATATATATATATATATATATATATATATTATGTTCGGAAAGTAGGTATTTAATTCGAATATTTAGATTTATTTAATTTGTCGACATAAATTAATATTTTATTTTAAAATAAATTTATTTAATTTGAACGTATCAATTAAAGAGTAGTAAACAACTTCAAGCACATAATGTACAGCCAGTGGACATAAAACACTATTTGAAAAAAAGGAATTTAAAGTGAAGAGTGTAATGAATCTGAATTAGAAAAAGGTAACTTAAAATTTAAAAAGGTGAAACCCATCGAATATATAGTGTCAAGTATCTTTTGCTTAGAAAAATCACGTCAGGAATATGGCCATCCAAAAGCTTATTGTAGATTGACATCAGTATGCGCAGTTGGAAAAAACCCAGGAAATTATAGAGGCTGTCCAGTGTATTCGATTATCAAAAGATCCCTAGATCAAAGAAGTAGAGTATCCCCACAACAACCTATGAATATTGTCACAGAATTATACCCAAGTATTAAAACCCACGGGCAATATGAAATCATACGCAAATATTCTCAAGAAAATTCACAATTAAGCGCCGAGTTACGTATAAAAATATGCATTGCCCCAATCAATTTCACAAGACTGACATCAATATTATAGTCTTTACAGCAATCGAAGAATAATTTCACAACTCTATGAGTAATATGATGCAAAAAATGCTTAAAATGTAAACGATGTTACTACAGGCTATTTTGAACAAGCCATGAACTCTTTTAAGTTAAGTTAAATTAAAAATTGGATCAGCAATACTAGTTAAACTAGAATTAAACACTACTTAATTTGGATTTTTGTGAATATTATCTTCAAACTATAACAATATGTATCGATGAGTGTTTTAGAAACTTAATGATTTCATTGTTGTACTCACCCCAAGATTATAAATCTCAGAATATCAATGCATGGACTATTACAAATCTACTAATAATTATAAAATCAGAATTAAACATTACTTCATGTGTTATCTTTGTGAGGATTATCTTCAAGCTAAAACAATCTGTATCGATGATTGTTTTAGAATCTGAGTGATTTCATCATTGTACCAAAAGATTCTCAATCTAAAAAAAAATAATACATGGATTAATATAAATCACTAGGACCCCTCCAGGGAGCAAAGTTGAAAAAAAATAAATTGGTTCTCATTAAAAACAAAAAGAACAATTTCATTCCCGTGCTACCCTTCGTAATTAGGCTGCCATGAAAGAATGAAGAATCAGGTATAGATCACTTAGGCCCTGTAAGAGCCTTTATTATTTGACATTTTTTTTAATAATTGATTATTTTCCAAATTTACTCATTTTGAAAAGTGTCAAATAAATTATTGCAAAAATTATGAAAACCTGGAAAATTTGGATTTTTCGGGCGATTTTTTTGACGTCTTTTTTTAATGGAATGCAATTTTTACGGATTAAGATAGTGTTCCTCGAAAAGTTTGTCTTTAAAGTCACTAGCGACCTCATAATTTCAAGTAAGAAATGGATAAAAAGAAAGTTTTAAAGGATTTGAGTATTTCAACTGCTGGTCGTAAGTACTAAGGGAGGAACTCTTCTAGCGAAAAAGTACTATAGGTAAAGTGTTTTCAATGAAACTATTTTAAGTGTATTAAAAAATCTTAAATGTTGTTAGGAAAACAACCGTACTCTTAGTTAACATTGAAAAAAATTATTTAATAAACCAACACATCTCCATTGTTTATGCACAGAGTTAACAGCTGCTGATTACACTTTCAGTAGCAGTTCTATGTTTTTTAATCCTATTTATCATTTTCCTAATCCCCTTTCTCTTGTTTTTCATAAATTATTTGTAACTTCACTTTTGTAAACCCGAAGTTTACAATACGTACTATTATTTGATAAAAATAAAACTCTAATAAAACAAAAAAATATAAACACCCTTTTTCATTTTTGGTCCTTAACCGGATATTAATTGAACCACAGTACTTAAAATATTTTTTTTAGAAAATATTTGGATTTTTTATTTAAATCACCAAAAAATAAAATAAAATAAAATAATGCAAAACTACAAACAAACAAGGTGCTAAAAGCATAAAGTGCCGTTGGCAAAACACAAAAAGAAAAATTGTGTTTTCTGTTTACGCTAAAGTTTTTTATTTCTATTCGCGAGTGGTAATTTTTTCTCCTTTTTTACCCTCTTAAAAAGTGTTAAAATAAAAAATATCCCTTTTTAATTAAATTTTTATTAATAATTTTTTATTTTATTAAAAGAAAAGTGATCTTTTATTTTAAAGTGTTTTTGTTGTTTTTTATCTCTTTTTATTTATTCTCTGTTAACATAAAAAATCCTTTAAATTTACATTTTTATTCAACTGTGCTATTTTAAGAAAGTAGCACAAAGGAGAATAAATAAAAATAATAAACAATAAAAATAAAAATACAGTGGGTTTGTTGTTTCCAGTGGTTAGTGTGTTTTTAATAAAATATAAACAATATTTGTTTGTTGGTTGATTTTTTTCGTATTTTTTCTTATTAGACATATACACAAGTGCCTTATAATTTTGAATAAACCGGTTACTATGAAATATTATTTAATAAAGTGCATATTACTCGATTTTTAAATAAATATTTTACTTTTTGTAAATAAATTGTGCACTTTATTAATAAATGTTGTTTTCACTCAAAGATAAAATAGATAAAAATATTATTATTACAATTAACCTGAAGAGTTTAACCGTGCTCATTTAATACCTGAACTAATGTATTATACTTTTTTAACTTCGAAAGTGATTTTAAATTTAAATTGTTTTAAAATAATTTTAACCCTAATTTGTCACGATTTTTGTGATTAACACCCTTATTTTGTTATTTTCGTTATTATATTTATTTAATATTTTGATTTTATACTCTATTTTTTACATTTTACTCTTTATTTTTGAAATATCAATTATTTTTTTAACTTTGTTGGAAAATTACAATTATTTGCCCTATTTTAAAATTTAATTTCGTGAATCGTGATAAATTTCGACATTTTTATTCAAGTTAAAGCAATAGCCCCTTTTTTAGATTATTTATTTTCTTTTTTCATTTGTTTTTACCAAACTTGAACAATATAAATTGAGATCAAACATGGATTTACCGGCTTAAATTCGTAATACTGATAGTTTAGCAGAATTTGAGGCTTATATAGCCATTTTATCCGCTTCTGAACACAGAGCGGGTTCATTGGTACTTATACCAGAGGTTTATCAACAATTACGGCCAATATGGATCGCTTAAAGTCAGTACCTCAGGCTGAAAAAGTTACCCGAAAACACTCTGAGTCTTTGGGAATAGTCAAAGAAATTTTGTACCACAACTCCAAAATGGGTGGATATAGATGCCTTCTTGACCGCTCGTTTCCGGACATACGCAGTCTCAAAAAGTTCAAAGCCCGAACAAAAATTTGAGGGCCACGAACCTCCCTAAAAACTCCAATTTTAATGTCTCGATATAATCAAACGATTCAAGAAATGTACAGAAATGCAACGAAAACAGTTTCAGCCGCTATTGTTTGTCGTTGTTTTATAAGTCAGATTGTTGATGAGAGTTTGTCGACAGTGAAAAGACTTAGATGTTGTTCTAATTGTCTGGCGACTTCTCTCTATAGCTTCGACTTCTGCACCAGCATACCATTCCTAGTAACTACCCAGCAAACAATCAAAATACTATTAATGTTAATCCTTCAACATCTGCAGGTGCTCACTATAACCATACTTACTCAGCACATCTGAACACAAACCCCCATTCTACAGTCATCGTAGGTTCGACTTTTTCTATAGTCCACATTAATGATATCAGATGTGCTACCCGACCGCTAGTTGACCCCGGTTCTCAAGGTAATTTTATTTCAAGGAGGTTACAAAGGAGACTTGCAATTCCTACATTTTCAGTGCCAATAACTAATGTTATGATAGATTGTATTGCTGGAAAATCTTCAACCATGTCAGTTAAATAGTTATAGTCAGTTAAATGTGGACAAGAGATTTATTTGTGGACTGATTCTAATATTGTTTTATCTTGACTAAAAACCCCCATGTCATTGGTCCACTTTCATTAAAAATAGAGTTGCATTAATTTTAATGAAGGTTAAAAATATAACCCTGCAGAATTATCTGGTTGATAATTCTTACCAACCTGCAACATTTGAAAGTTCAGTCGTTTTCTGTTCAGACCAAACCCGTTTATGACATACTTGAGCGGTTTTCGGACTTATCAAGAGCTATGCGAATAACTTCGTATTGGTTTAGTGGTAAACACATTTGGTAAACCCTTACCTTCGAAGAATAATATAATCACTATGAACCTATTATCTACACAATTTATTTTGTAAGGATCAATGGTCGATTAGTCAGATCATCTGGCCTAACTTATAATGAGCGCTACCCTAGATTTTTGCTTTATTCGTCACATTTTACCCGATTATACGTGGAATATGTCCACAAATGTTCTGCAATGGCGGCCTAATGCTTAGATTGCTTGGTAGCGAGTTCTGGGTCCAAAAATTAAAGAATCTTCACATTTGTACTCAGACAACGGAACAGCTTTTATTGGTGCGGCTAACGTTTTGGAAACTGACCGTACAAAATTTTTACCCCAATTGAGAAGGAAAATGACATTTTTTACCCCCAACTTTTTTTCCTCAAATGTAAATTTCTGGAGTTCAATGTAGCTAGTACAAAAATAAAGATTCTTCTTTATGCCGAAGATGTTTTGATAAATGATTTAACCAGTAACTATTAACTTTGGAATTTAATTGCTAACTTGTCGAAATCAAACATAATGATATTTCGTTCATGTTCTAGAATATGTGTGGAAGTTGTAAACAATTATAAATATTTGGGTGTTGACATATGTTTTTTATGTCTATTATTACAATCTGGTATTAATATATTAATAACCTGAAAATCACCATAAACAAATTAAATAAATTTTCATGCTGCTTCACGTTCTATAATGTTGTACGCTGTCCAAATTTGGGGTTTTGCAAAATATGCTTCATTTGAAAAAATGTTTTATTAAAAAACTGTGTTTGCTTCCTTCTACACCAAACTACATTTTATTTCCTGAAACTTATTTGGATTCATTTTATTACGACATTAAAATTACACTTTGAATCAGGGTTGGCAACATTGACATTTTCAAATTATACAAGCCATAATTGTTTCAAAACACTTTTTTAAATCTTTTTTTAATTAAATATATAGAAGAGATGAAGCTAATATCACTATTGTATATTTATTACATTGAAATCTGTCAGCCTGAAATATACAACAATCTGTTCTCAATTGATAACATGACTGTTTTTTGAGCTCATAGCAAAAACCTTATTTTTAATATGTCCTTAAATAATGTTGCTTAACTATAAAACCTTTAAACATATTTTAGTGAAATGTAGTTAAGGTGTTTTTGGAGAGGTTTTGAAGAGCATAAGCTTCTAGTGCCACTTTTTCCGAGACCTCGGATATAATGTCGGATGCGGGTACAATCCCGGCCCTTAGAAAATTTTTTAAGTATTTATTTTCAAGTTAATAATTTGACCAGGGGTCGGGGTACTTAAGGTAAGAATCTTAAATAAATTTGTCTAAAATTCAAAAATGTTTATTTTCGGTGTACTTTTGTATAAAATGTGTAATATTTGACATTAAATGGATTCTAAATATTTATTATTATGAAACTTTGAATATAGTATGGACAAAGTTGTCCTTTATATAGGGCTATACAAATATACCCAGTTTATTCGTTTCATAATGCTCAAAAACCAATCCGGGGAAAATTTGAATCAAAAATTAATTTTTCAGTAAATTGCTCACCTTGCCGTTATAAGAGTTTTGGCGGGGAAATTGATTCCCCGGTTGTCCTCGGATTTACGTTATGTACATTTACGTTAGAAATTATTTTTGAATTGAGAAAAAATTGTATAGTCCAGAAAGAAATAGTTGAAGAAATCTTACTTCTTTCTTTTAATTGAATCACATAGCTTTAAGGTTCCTGCACAGAAATTATTAAGAATATAGATTTTTTTGTACCCGACTCTAAAAAACTGTTCAAAAATGGGTTAAAATTTTACTTTGGTCTAAAAATCTCCTTAACTATAGTATATTCCACTTCTGTAAGAGTATTTTTACAAGAATTATAAATACAATTTTGGCAATTTTTTTTTCAAGAAATCATAATAACCGTGGTGACCAACCTTGGAGATAAACTTCCCGACCCCAGGAACCACTAAAAACATGTTCTTCTTCAAATCAATTGAAAAGCAACTAAAAAATGTACATGTGAAATTACTTTTTGGGACCACTCAGCGATATGACTTACCAATCAACAAAAATAGAACAATTTGCAAATTTGAGAAAACCTTTAAATTTTACAAAATGTGTCATTGATGTAACATTGTACTTTTGATGTTTGAAATGTACCAAAACAGTACAATTACTCTAATTCTGCCAACCGTGCTTTCAATATATAAATAAAGTATTAAACATGAACTCTCTGTCGCAAATTACAATTTTCTACTGGAAGAAAATAGTTTAGTTGATGAAGAGTAAGGAACACGATGAGTACATATATATGTAATTTGAAATTTTCTAGTCACGATCTGTATCTTATTTTGGATGTTTCTACAGAAGTTGCTGATGTGTGACAAATTAACTTAAATGGAAGAGTATGTACTATGAGCAATCTCAATGAAAATTGTAATATCTACCACTTTCTAGGTATTTGTCCATTATACAACAACCATAACCATAACTCTGCTCATCACCACTCTGCTCAACTAGAGAATCAAAATTAACTTTTGATAATTAGTGAATTCCGATTTCGGTATTCTTAAAACTCGAAACTCGAAGATTCGCATTGTTAAAAAAAACAAACAAAACAAAAAAAACAACGTTTTTTATGTAAACTTTTTAATACCCTACACCACCGTAGGTGGTTGGGGAACAAACATTTAAAACATAGGATTCCGAAAAAAAATTTGACATGTTCTTTAAATACTGCCTATACGATATCAGCATTTATAATCGTATAATCTATAATACTTTTCTCCTTTAATGGTTTATATATAATTTCAAAGTCAAAATTTCTCAAAAATCAGCGTTTACAAAGAATTTAAATCGTTTTACTTAGATGTAAAATCTAATCTTGTGATCGGTTATTAATGTAAATATACATATTTTTGTATATTTACATTAACATTTTTTTACATTTACATTTTGTATATTTACATTATAAGCATATTTTTGTATATTTACATTAATAACCGATCACAAGATTAGATTTTACATCTAAGTAAAACGATTTAAATTCTTTGTAAACGCTGATTTTTGAGAAATTTTGACTTTGAAATTATATATAAACCATTAAAGGAGAAAAGTATTATAGATTATACGTCACAAATAATAGCCGAAAATTAAAAAGACGGAATATAATCAAAATAAATGAATTGCAGAATATGATATTCATTTCTAAACAAATTATCCAATTACTTGCTACACTTGAAAGATAACCAACGAGACTCGTAAGAAACCCGAACTTGAAAAAATTGCAAATATACCTAAAAGGTATACAGATCATCACTGAGAATATAACTTTCGAGGGTATGATGCCCATTCTTAATGGTTAGATTAAAAAAAAAAATAAATATATAATAGCTGATGCGGCAGCTGTGCTAATTAATGACATTTCGTAAACTATGTTGTTGTGGTAGAATCCGATAATGTTACATATTTTTCTAAAGTAGGTTCAAAAGGTCTGTTCACAAAGTTGCAGAGGCCATCAATATTAAAAAATTATTAATTTGATTGGGCTATCTATCCATGGGAAACCATTTTTATGTTCATTCTCTTCATCTTTTAAGTGAATTATATATTTAATATATATTTATATATTTAATACTGAATGACCATGTCTTTTCAATATAAGCCTCTTAAATTTAACCAAAAAACGATAAACTTTCCTTTTACAACTAAGCTCTCCAAAAATAGTATCTACTGGAAAGTAATTGTAGCACTCCTTTGCATTAACACAAATAGACACGTTTATTAAAAGAAAACGGTTCTCAGGAATTTTGATAGAAATGTAATAAGTATGAATGATTTTAAAAAATATCTGGAAACTAGTAGAATTATATTGTTAGAAATTAATGAACGGCTATATATAAAAAATTCAATTTTACTTGAGTACGCCAATCCTAATAAATAATGAAGTTTTAACATAGTTAGAAATAAAATACCATAAAAATGATGCTAAGATTTTACCCTCATCATCACAAAAAAGTAAAATCATTTAGGTTAGTATTTTCATTTTCGTATATGCCTAGTTTATATAAATAATTTTTAATATCACTATGTTTCGAATTCACTAAAATTTGTTTTGATAGAATCAGAATAATTTATAGATTTGATAGAGAAATTAAAGTAATGACTTCTACGAAAAAATTTTGAAACGCTTTCGTTTAATTTTCTTTTCTTATTTATGCTTATGTGTGCAATAGATTACAATGATACTATCATTAGTGTGAGCGTTATATGGGAGTTAGAAAAAATTATGGGCTGACCCTCGTATATTTTTGTACAGCAATTTTGGATTATATTTATATTAATTTGACTAAATATTTCTACAATACCCACGTAAATGTGAGATTTATGATATTTGGGATCTCTCAAAATAATGGACCATTCTTTGTATAACTTCGCACATCGTTAAGGAATATAATAAGAGTTATTTATTTAGGAACTTTATGGACTAAGAACCCCATTCCGGGGGGACATTAGTATGTGGCCTATATGAAATAATAGACTGATCATTTCAATAGGTATCGGTCTAGTACGTCATTAAGATATCTAGTTGAATACTGACAATGGTTTTAAACTTGTCAATGCAGAGCCTGTTAATACCCGATGCCTGGAAAATGGGTAGAGTCATTCCAATTTTAAAACCTTGGACAATCTTACAGGCCGATTTTCCTCTTGTCTCCTGTCGCAAAGACTCTTGAGGCTCTTTTCCTCTCCCAGTTGAACTCTCATCTTATAGCAGCTCGCCACCAGCATGGTTTCGCAAAATGCACAGCACAACAACAGCATTAAAAGCCGTACGTCATTAAGATACTATATACTTAAAAGTGGTGGTAGGATTATTTTTTCTGCCGATAACAAACATCTGCACAAACGCATAATAACCCCACCACCTAAGGTACAAAAACACATCAAGTAAAACAAAAATAAGTGTATAGTGATTTTTTATTTCAAAAGTTTTTTAGAAGCCATTATTAATTAATAATTCTCGTAAGCAATTATTCCTGAACTTGAATTTTATGACTGAAAACTTCAATGCTGAAATAAAAAAAAAACAGTTTAAGATAATTACACTACAATGTTTGATAAATTTACATTTTTATTATATTTGCTAAATATTGGATGAACCTGAAATTATTTAAAAGTGCAAAATTACGATATTAATAAAAACACTTCAAGTAAAACAAAAATAAGTGCATAGTGCCTTTTATTTCAAAAATCTTGTAGAAGCCGTTTTTAATTAATAATTCTTGTAAGCAATTATTCCTGAACTTGAACTTCACGACTGAAAACTTCAATGCTGCAAATATAAAAACATTTAAAATTTGCGTAAAACATTCATTCAATTTTTTGCCCAATTCACAACGTTGTAGCGGCCACATTTAAAAATCTTAAAATTACTTTGAAAACAAAAATACTTTAAATTTATATGCAAAATACATTTTTTACTCCAATTTATCAACCACTTTTTAAATATTTACAGTTTGTATAATTTTTTTAAAGTAATGTTGAACACGGTTTGGTTTATATTAACTATTAATCACATTTCAATAATTTTATTAGCATAATTTTGAATTTTAGTTATTTCTAACTAATTTAATCTATATATAACAATGAATCTATAACAGCGAGAGTTCTCAAATTGGGTCGCAATTACTATCACATTAGTTTTACTGGACAAAATGTAGGACGGATAGATAAATGGGAACGGTATTCCCCTATGAGGATGACTGTACAATAACGGCGACATCCCATAAAGCTGATAAGCTATTCGGTTTGGTAAAAAGTCCAAAGTCCACACCTTCACTGCACGTAACTTGAAACTGTCACGGGCGAAGTCGACAGCAACACTTTTCACCACCTGGGCACTTCTCTCTTCCGTTGCCGAAGAATTTCGGGTCATTTCGGTACGAAAATCGGCTGTCGCGGGAATGTAACGTTATGTAATGTAAAGTTTAACTGTAATGGTTCCAGGGTAAAGTAACTGAGATAACCCGATTCATGAGACAACACAACATAATAGCGCACAATCAGCTTTGGCACTCGACGCTCGTGGACGATGAAAGAGGTGTGCTGTTAACAGAACAAATAAACGAATCCACCTTCTGCACATTGAATCACGATGCCCCCACACGGATTTTGCGGTAGTTCCCAGATATAACCTTAGCGAGTGCTGGTCAGATTAACTGTACAACCTGGCAAACTGTAGTATCTCTGGGATCAGACCACCTATCTACGCTGCTTTGATGATCGAGAGGAAGTTCCGCGAAACCATCAACGCAACATTGGCACGCTTTGTGCCATCTGGGAGAATATCCATAGCGCGTCTGCACTTCTCAGCAGGTTGGTATATGAGGACAAGCGGAATAAATGCAACTTGAATACTGGTGTGAACTGTGCTCGACCGACCTCTCTCTAATCCCAAGAAGAAGGATGATAGGGTTGCGATTAAGATTGCAGATATAACCATTTCCGACCCTAAAGAATGCTCGCGATCTTTTTGCCGAGAATTCATTGAGCATCCACCATTATTAACACCTCTTGAAGTTGCAGAGGTCATCAACGCGGCTAAACCATCTAAAGCAATTGGTCCCGACGGAATATCAATGCCAATGTTAAAGAACTTTAGCGGGCGGGGAGTTGAGTAATGACAATGGTTTTCAACTTGTCAATGCTGAGCCTGTTAATACCCGATGCCTGGAAAATGGGTAGAGTCATTCCAATTTTAAAACCTAGGACAATTTTACAGGCCGATTTTCCTCTTGTCTCCTGTCACAAAGACTCTTGAGGCTCTTTACCTCCCCAGCTAACTCTCATCTTACAGCATGGTTTCGCAAATGCACAGCACAACAACAGCATTAACAGCCGTAACCACTCAAATCGCGCATGGTTTGAATCAACAGAAACCTTGTGAACGTACAATCATGGTGGCTCTTGAGCTATCAAAAGCATTTGATACGGTAAGTCACACAGCATAGAAATTTCATTAGGGCCAATATTAGCAGCGTTGATGGCCTCTGCAACTTCACGTAGGGTGAATAGTTGTGGCGTGTCCATGATTGGAAGGTCGTTTCGCCTTATCTTTTTAAGAATGCTCAATAAACTGTCGGCAAAATGGTCCTTATTGCTTGGATATTGTAGTATTAATCAAAATCCTATCATTCTTCTTTTTAAGATTAGAAAGAGATCGGACAGTCGACCACAATTTATTTATTCCAGTGCAGTTGTTAAGTTCATCTTCCGCTTGTCCTCATTGTGAAAGTGAGCAACTGCTGGTTTGATGATTTCGGGAAATTTCTTCTCGGCGGTGTGTACATTTGGGGGAATTGGTAGATCACCAAAACGGCGGTTGCTAAATTCTCTGAAGCCGCGCCAGTCTGCTTACTTTTGGTTCATATATATGCGGCGTTCAGAGGCGATAAAATCGTTAGGTCGTTTCAGTGAGACGATTCTGTGTTATTTTCTAATCCCAGAGATACTACTGCACGCCAGGTTGCATAGTTAATCAGATCAGCACTCGCAAATGAGATATCTGGTGAACTAACGCAAGTACCCATAATCCGTGTAGGGAAATCGTCGTTCAATGCAGAGAAGGCGGATTCGTCTATCTGTTCCGCTAATAGCGCACCTCTTTGATCCTCCCCGAGTCTCGAGGGCCAAAGCTGATGGTGCGCGTTTTTGTCCCCAAAGACTAATCTTGTGTAACTATAAAGAATAGCCTTAATATCTGTTGATATGTAGACATTATAGAGCTCTAAGTCAAATTATCCATATATGACTGCAATACCCTGAAGTTCAAGTTATTGATCTCTGGAGGTCAAATCAAGCGAGAGATACAGCTCTGTACTGCAAAGTGTTGTAGATTATGAAGGCGATGCCCTCTGGTGCGGTCTTTTTGGAGAATGTTGTATCCGTACAACTGTGCGTACTGGAATTTCTCGTCAGTTTAGTCTCTACGATTTTCTTTTGTCTCATAAATCGGGTTATCGATATTGTTAAACTGCAAGTTGGATATCACTTCAGGTATCTGGATAGCAATCACTGGTGTTAGCGGCGATCTGTGAGATAGCTGCTGAAGATGTTGTTGTTGCTTCGGTTGTTGTGATTACTGGGGGGAAGGTAGCGGTGTTGCGTAAGATGATGTTGAAGACGCCGATATATTATGTTGCTGTTGGCAGCAAGGTGCACCACCCTGTGTCATAACTTAAACCGAACAATTTATCAAGTGTGATACCAGCACATACATGAGTTCCACCTTAATTGTGCAATCTTTTCTGGAATACTGTATAGAATGGTCCGGGGTTTGATTCAATTCGGAAAATGTTGCTCCGAAATAAAAAACATATGTTGTTTTTTTGCTGGGGTGACATACTTTGACCGATGAATTTCGGGTCATTCCGGTGCGAAGAAAGGGTGTCGTGGGAATGATTAAATTGATTTAATATGTTTGATTCTTTATACTTTTTGATTTCCATTTATTTAAGTATTTTTATTTATCAATGAACATAAATTTTGATTATTAATTTTATTCAAACATTTGAAAATAAATATTTTAAAAATAATTTAAAATTTTATTCGATAATTTAAAAGAGGGGAAAAAGCAAAATACACTTCTTTTATTTTCTGATTAGTAGGCTTAATGTATTTATTAACTCATTTGTTCCATAAGACTACTATAAATTTTATTTTTAATATAGCCGTAAGTATCCAGCCGCTAAAAAAACTATTAACATGAGAGTATTAAGATTATATTCTATATGAGAAGTAGCCTCACTAAAATATTAACTATCGTTTATCCGAACATTAAAAAAATATTCCAAGTCACTTTCTTAATGATTTAATGTAATGAAAAATGTAACTCAGATAGAACAATGAAATACCCTCTATACAATGCGAATTGACGATGTCTAAAGAACTTTTAGGAAGAAATAGGAGGCTGCCTTCTTATAGACCCAAAATTTTCAAATTATAAAAAAGTTTTCAAGAATAAAAAAGGCAAAAATATTACATAATATTTTAGCTATGTAGCTGTGATCATATAATTTATGTATTTGATACTATTTCTTCATTTTTGATTACTATACTTAATTGTTCTTCTTTACTCAATAAATCAAGCCTAATTTTTTATTCTAAGTAAAAAATGTATTATTTTTTATGTATAAAAATTAAGTACAATCACAGAGCCTCAGAAATAAACCACATTGTGAATTTGGCAACTATTTTATAATACATACCTTTCTGTAAAAATGTATATGAATTCTTATTTGAATACTATAAAACACTTAATTCAAACCCAAATTGAATGATACATCAAATATTATAAATATGTTTTTATTGCTGGGAACCAATTCTAAACGGGTATACCACCGTCATATGCATAGTCGGCTTTGTTATGCATTACTAGTCGGTTATCAACGAAGTAAAAACTGTCTGAACGCGTTTCGAATGGATTGGAAATCATTTCTGAAACTATAAAGGATTGGATAAAAGAATAAATATTATAATAACATTGTTTAAATATACTTATTTCAAACTTATATCTAATATTTAAAAAAATGATAACATGAACGAAAAATATTTTTGTCTAAGAATTATGATTTGTATATGAATAATACATTTCATATCACTAATTCTAATCCCGCGAAACAATTTTGGTTTGTCAGCAGGATGTAATATTAAATAACATTATATAAAATGTATGACATATTTGTTTTCATTGGGAATTTAAATACAGTGTCTTTTTAAAAGATTTTGTGTGTTTACTATAAAAATAGGTATTTTGTTTAATATTTTTGGTAGGTTTACATTTAACGTGTTTTTGTCATAATTCTTCCTAAAACGTTCGATTTTGTATCTTCTTTCATTCCGCCTTCTCGTAATGTACTGATAATCAATGGGTATTAGGAATTTGCTTTCGTTGCAGAATCCATTTATTGATGTAATTTCATATATGCTTTTCATGAGATTTGTATCTAATCGTGTGTTTGTCATCGTATGTTTGTGTTATTTCTATGTGTGTTGCAGTTTAAAATATTCTTGTTTATGTTGTTGTTAAGTTGTTGTTATTTAAGAAATAGGTAAAGTTGTTAGTGCCACAACTGCTGTATCGTCTGCGTAAGCAAATGCTGTGCTATTTTGAAGCATGTTGAGCATATCGTTAGCATATATAAGGTAGAGAATTGGTCCAAGTTTAGATCCTTGAGGAACACCCTTATTACCTGAGGAAGTCTCATCGCTTAAATTGCCTGCTAATTTGACTCTACAGAATTTAAGTTCTAAGTAATTTTTAAATCATTCACGGCGTATAGTGTGTCAAAATGTCGATTATTTCATTCTCTGACATTGGAGACAAATAAATTGAATTTGGTAATGTTGGTTTACGATACTGCAATGTTTATTATTAATAATTAAGTTTATTCCTAATATTACAACATTTTATTAAATATTCGTTAAGCCACGGATTTATTATTTTTTTGTTTTTGTACTTTTGTTTTCTCCAACAATTTGATTACAATTATATTCACGTATACATTTATTAATTTTATATGTTTTGTAGTTGTTTCCTCATACTGGTTTTGTTTATGTTGTTTATCTTTATTTTCGTATACACAGCAAAAGAGAGCGTAGTGATGCTGTTGATTTTTGCATGTTTTAACCAAAATAAAATATATATTGTTTTAACATTCAAACAGAGCAAAATTCTAACCGACAAGAAATAAAAACTTTAAATAATATCTAAAAAAGTATTTCTTAATGCAGAAGCATAAAATTTTTATTATTTTTAATATATTAAGAAATGATTTAAATTTCTAATAAAGTGCATTATATGGAATAAAGTAAACTAAACGAAATGATAATTTAAGCTGTTTCATTATTTAATAATCTTTCAATAATATATTATCTACATCTTAATTAAAATATAGTTTCAATATAAATTTAATGATTACATTTCTAATATATATTCTATTAATATATTATTTTTTTTTTTTTTTTTTTTTTTTTTCAGTTGCTATTGTATTATTGAAAAAGAGAGAAAACATATATTTTAAAAGTTTATTATAATAAACTTAAATTTTTATTAACAAAATATTAAAGAAATAAATAAAACTAAATATTTTTCCTTATTTAGTATAGGTGTTATAGTCTCTTTTATGGTTTCAAAAATGTATATATAGATGTATATATGAGATAAATCTATATCTAAAAAACGAAAGCTTTGCCTACCGGTATATATGTTTAACTTAACTTGAACTTTTCATCAAAACTAACTCTCATGTAGTGACACCTTCGACAATTAGTTTCTTAATAATATATAATATATATTTAACTGTTAAACTCTTCTACAAAATATGCAATTATTTCTCCCTGAACACCACTTGTAGTACGATTCCTAGGCCAATTGAAAAAAATTTAGATTTTTCCCACATAGAAACTAAAATTTGAAAAAAAAAAATAATAATAATAATAATAATAATTTTTGGAATGATATCTAACAAAGCATTTTAATTTACAGATTAAATTTTTTGTTAATGCCAATAGAATTTAATTATATAACTGTGGCATAATAAGTACCCGTGGATATCAAACTCTCTTTGAAGGTACTGGAATTCATAATTTCGCTAAAAGTCATCAAATTACAAAAGAGCTTTTTGATAGTGATTATTTTTTACTATCTTTTGAGTAACAGAGATCATAATAATAATTCCATTATGGAAAGTAAAAAAATCAAGGAACTATTCGAATAGATGGATGTTTTTGAAATCCAATTACGGAAGCAATTACATGTTTAGTATGTTGTGAATTTGATAGTATAATAGAAATTGACAAGTCTTGCACTATAATTTAAACGCTATGAACTCAACAAATATTATAAATACTTTAAATTCTCATAATCATACAAAATATAAATTTAAAGGAGTTTTTCAAGTTATCAATTACTTAAAACACCTGTTGTAAAACTTTCATTCTATATAGCCAACACTGATCCATCTTATAAACCTGGACAGCATTGGTAGCTTTTGCTCTGCAGGCCAAATTCCAATTACACCATTTATTTAATTCTTAAATCGAAGTCCTAAAACATTTATCTATAATAAAATGAGGGTTCAAAGTGAAACATCAATGTTAGGTGGAGTTTATTGTTGTATTTTTATTTACTTAAGATGTCAAAATTTTGCTTTTAATCAAATTTTAAATACTTTTAATTACTTAAATGTATATGATAATGATACATTAGTATTAAGATTATTTAGTTTTATATTTATTAAAAATAAAAACATATATAGAGATGTTATTTTGTTTTTATTTCAACTTATTTTTCTGACTTTAGTAAGACTCCTAATTTATTATTATTATTATTATTATTATTATTATTATTATTATTATTATTATTATTATTATTGTTATTATTATTATTATTATTATTATTATTATTATTATTATTATTATTATTATTATTATTATTATTATTATTGTTTTTGAAAATTATAATAGTTAATTCAAAGAAAAACAAGTTTAAAAGTGTAATCCATATTTAGACGAAACATATTCCAGTTTCATTATAAGTACCAAATAGTGTTTCAGAGTTTTTCGATGTTCAAAAAAATATGGATGGTTTATTTTTTTGTTTGTATATTTTTTTTTTTAACTTTTATATACAACATATTCATTATATTTAAATAATTTCATAAAAATAATGATACTTATATACTAACACAGTATATTAGTTGGGAAATTGGTATATAAAACTCTTCAACTTCATTTTCTACTGCAGAATTTTCATTGAGTATCTCTTCCAATTCCAAAATATATAAACTATTTTGTGATTTCCTCCTTAAAATAAATGTTTCATTTTTAACACTTTCTATTACTTTATCTTCCGGACTGTTACATCATTTAAGTAAATATAACATTCCCTTTTCAAGCTCAACCATCACCACATTTCCATATTTATTTTTATGCGAAACAAAGTAAATATCTTATATGGCTTTGTTACTGCGTTTACATCTGTTACATCGTTTAGGCAGATATAATATTCCCTCCCCAAACTAAGCCATCGCCACATTTCCATATTTATTTTTATGGCGAAACAAAGTAAATATATGACTTCGATGATACTAAATCCTTTGTTGCAAGATATGATCTTGTTTTTAATTTATTAAAAGCTGCAATGACATCAGCGTTTGATTCCATTTTTTCCTCCTTTTAACAGTTTATCAACCGATTAAAATAATTTCATTTTAGACATTTATATTTATATCGATTCTACTTTTTTCAACACAGAAATTGTAATATTCTAATACTCTAAATTTTGGGTCATAAAACACAAAAATGTCATAAAAATTCATCAAAAAAATATGAAATTATTACAAAATGATTAAGTCGTGAATATTTCAAACAAAACAATTAAACATTAGCTTGTTATTATAGTACCATTTTTATGCACCAAATGTTTTGGGTATTAGGTTCGCTATAATTGGTATCATTATTTGAAAATAAGAATAACATTTCAAAATTATTTATTTTTTTTTTTTTTTCATTTAAGAAATAAATACTTTGAAAATTTGAATACTCGATTGAATTTACATTCGAAATTTTAAATTACGTACAACAAAAAAGAAATAAATTAGGGGTATTGCAAGAATAAAAACAAAATAAATTTGTATGTTAAAATTGTATTTATGGATACAATTTTTTAAAAAAGTCTACTTAGCCTTAAAGTTCCTAGTATCTAATATGTTATTCAAGTCAATAGTTAAAATGTTTCTTGCAAACGGCCGTTTATTTTTATTTGTTTCTTACCCAATACGCACTAAGTGAAATACATACATATATTAATTGATAAATCACCATTTATCAGTTAAAGTAGCATTTTCACAAATCATAAATAGTTTGTTCCTGCCAAAATTGTTCTGACTAAAAATCCCATGTTTTTTCTGGGATTTTTAGTCAGAACAATTTCTTCTGACTAAAAATAAAAATTGTCAAAAAAATTAAAAACAAAAATATATTGAAATTGAATATATATATATATATATATATATATATATATATATATATATATATATATATATATATATATATATATATATATATATATATATATATATATATATATATATATATATATATATATATATATATATATATATATATATATATATATACGCTCCCTTTTTTGTTAAAATTCAGAAATTTTAAAAATTGCACTTATAAATAATCCTTAAAATCTTTATATATATATATATATATATATATATATATATATATATATATATATATATATATATATATATATATATATATATATATATATATATATATATATATATATATATATATATATATATATATATAAAGATTTTAAGGATTATTTATAAGTGCAATTTTTAAAACTTCTGAATTTTAACAAAAAAGGGAGCGTAACACAAACAAGAGCGTAAAACTCGTTGTTCTAATTCATGGTACAACAAAACAAGGTTAATTTGTAAGCTCAGCTTATTTTTTACTGATATCGTTTAGTTGTCAAAATATTTCTTGTTTTTGTCTTTATTATATTTTATATTCATTTTTCCTTATGTCGCAGACGGGGCTGGAGGTAGTAAATTAAATTTGGAGTTTTCAGAAATGTGCTAAATGTACACTGTCAGTAATTGCTATTAAATGAAGAAATGAAATGTTTTTTCCAATTTTGCGCAAAAATATTTTTTTCTTTAATGTTAGTAGAACTATGGACAAATTAAAATCAATATGAAATAAAAAATATTTATAATATAATATAAAAATTTTAGCAATTGATTGCAACGAAACATATCTTCAAATAATGTGTTTTTTAGAAAACTCAAAATAGTTTTATGAGTTGAACATTCCTTGATGTAAATTTCGATTTTTATAGTGCCCGTTGTTATAAATGATTGATTTTTTTGCCCCAACTGCATATTGTTTGCATTACTCTTTGGAAAATTTTTATGCTTCAGAACATACGTTTTGTCATCCAGTATGCAGCAAGAATATCTTTTTTAAAAAACTCGACTTTAATTTTCGCATCATTCCTGTCAGGAAATTTTTGAGTCTTGTATGTTTTTAAACCTGTATTTGTTTAACATTTCGTATCAAATAGTCTGAGCAATGATCTAACCGGATGCGCTTGAAAATGCTTTCTATTTTTAGACTACCTGAACCAGGTAGTCTAAAAATGTTATAAAAACATGTCAAAAATCAAGACAAATGTTTAAATTTCCTTCGTCGCATAAAATACAAGGACAGATTTGGAAAATATCAAATTCCTGAAAAGGATTATAAAAAATGTATATACAGTTTGTCAAATATATTTTTACAATCATAAAAAATGAATAATTTCAACTTCATTATTCATTTTCAAGTACAAATTCTTAAAATATCTCTGTTTCTAAACACATTGCGTTCCAAAACCTGTTTACTATAAAATGCTAAAATGGGATATGGTATTGTATATGATCCTGAATGTGGAAAATCACATTTTCCATAATGGATTTGCCCTTATAACATTTAAAATATCATGATACTTTTAAACATACCTTTTAAGTACCTTTAACATCCAATTATGGGGTCACTAGAGTCAATAAGGACACAAGGAACACGTCCTTATTCCTTAAAAATAAGATTCCATTTAAAAAAGAAATGCAAAAAATTGCTGAGAATTACACATTTTAAATTTTTTCATAATTTTTACAGACATTTACTTGACACTTTTCAAAATTAGTAAATTTCTTATTTTGTTGTAATATGTCCGTCTATTTGGAAAATTTTGGCGTTCAGAAAAATTGAATAATATAATTGCAAAGATATATTTGACCAACAGTATGTGAAAATAATTTTTAAGATTTAGATGAAATGAAATTAAACATTAAATAATAAATTTCAAAGGCAAAAATATCAAATCCGTCTACTGCAAAAATTGTGAAACACAAATGCAGCTAAAAATTGCGGAGAAAAAAATAATGTAATCTTTTAAAGAAATTTAAAAAGAGTCTAAATATATTAAAATCTAAAAAGGAACTAAATGTGTATTAAAAATGCAGAAAAATCTCTTAGAGAATTTATAGATTCTTTTAATAAGATTAGTAGTGAGAGCAAGAATATTTGTAAACATTAGCTGACCTCTCGACCAAACGAATATTTTGAAGAAGTTAAATTTTTAGTAAACAATATATTTTATAAATCCCGGTTCACATATTTTTTTCCTAAGAAATAAAAAAATATGTCTTTGAATTAGTAAAGTAAAAATGTGCGCAGTTGTATGAGAGAGATTCCAAGCTTATAATTTTAATTATGATGAAATGAGCATAAAAAAGAGTTGATGTATAATGAAAGCTTAGACCTAATTGATGAATTTGAATCCACTGGGTTTTTTATTGAATTGGTGTTTTTACGATTAAATCAATGTTATAAAATTTTTCGACCATTCTAAATTACTTCGTTACACAAAACAGTTTATCTGCGGATAATTTAGGCGGATAAGCCTTTTTTTGAAATAAATGATCAAAAAGTTTTTTCCGTATATGATTTCCCACACTTAATTGAGTCCTTGCGAAATGAGTGGTTAAAATTAAAATTAAACCTAATGGGACGGTAAGCTTTCAAGTAATTCAAGAATTATATGAAATGAAAGTAAATGCAAAAACTAAAAAGTGCCCAAAATTGTCCCGAACACACATTTGTCCTAACACGTTTCAAAAATTCGTGTAAAATTCGCAACACAATTTTTTTGAAAAACATTTGAAACATTTGGTACAGATCAGCAATTCAGCACAACAATAAAGCGCATACATTTATATCTTTTTTTAGAATATTTAAAAAAAATTAGAAGGATGGAGCTGATTTCAATTTTTTAATGACAAAATACCTTAATCAGGACAAATAAGAAAATACATTTTCTGTATTGCGGCAAATTGGACATTAATAACCTGTTTGTAGCCGAATTAAATGATATATAGGCAAAAATAATAATTAATAAAATAGTTCAGTCAAGCAGATAGCAGGGATAACGCAGATTTATGTATTGAACTTAGCGAACCAAATTGCGATATAATTAAAGAACTCCAGCAAACATTTTGATATTTCAGAAATGATCAAACCTTAACAGTTTTTTTAAACTTCGCAGCTTCATCAGATACTTTAATGGATACTAACAAAAACACATTTTAATATTTCACAAATTCGTTGAAGTTTAGTTCCAAACAATCCTATATTATTGTGTCGTGTAAACGCTTGATTCCAGAGTGGTTTGCAGACTCTTCTCAATACAAAATAGAATTATTGGACTTTTAGTACTTATCCGAAAGCATTGATCGAGGGCTATAGACATAGGAAGTTCCAAGAAAAGACAAATAATATTTTTAAACGAATAATTCATATAACATTTAGAAGAAATTCTTATCAAAAAACAAATTTGGATGCAAAATATAAAATCTTTTTCCAAAATTAAGAATCATAAATTAATTATTATTATTACCGCCAAAAATCAATTGTTTAAAGGACTATAATTAAAAATCTGAACAGATTTTTTATTATTCCTTCAATCTCGATTTATTTATCAAAACAATAAATGCTTTATTATAATTAACTTTTTTTAGTAATTTAAAAGATACGTTTGTATAAAATTTATAAATATTGTTTAAAAATATACTTTTTAGGATGAAGGTTCCCGTAAAAAACAAACATCTATGATGTATTTGCGCTGTTTTAAAAATACAAATTTTGAATTCAATTTTTTTGAATCTCAATTTTTTCATATCAAACTGCTTTATGATAATTAATTTTTATAGTAATTTAAATGATATTTTTGAATTAAATTTATAAAAATTGTTTAGACAATTTAGTTATTAAAATTTTTTTAAGATGATTTTTTTCAAAAATGTTCCTTTCGAATAAAATTTAAAATAAAAAAATACGATTATTTTTTTATCAACTAAATTAAGAAATGTTAAAATATATTTTTTCAATTATTATTTTTTTATTAACAAAATAAAATACTGAACAATTTTATTAATTAAGCTCGCTTTTTTGAAAAAAAAAAGTAAAAAATATGTTAAAAATATATTTTGATTTGAATATCACTGAAAGTACAGAGATAATCCACAGATGTAAGCATATACAAAATTTCTTTTGGCTCAATTTTGAAAGAAAATTTTAGCAAATTTAAAAAAAAGTCAACGTACCCGAAATTGCTAACTTTAGGGTGTCACCGACTACGCCTCTAACTAGACAGGGGCGCACTATGGTCCAATAACGCTTTTTTATATTTTTTTTACTTTTGGAACCACTGAATATTTTTTTAAATTACACATGGACTTTCTTGAGGTATTTTTCAATTCATTTGGAATTATAAGAACTATCTATATGTATTCTTTTATTCGATTCATAAATGAAATTTTGGTTATTTTAAAAAAAATTCAAATACCCAAGATGACCAACTTTGGAGATAAAACGTCGGTACTTGTGCTCATCCAAATCAATTGGAAAATACTTTAGCAATGTCCATGTGACAATTATAAAGAGTATATGTATGCAAAATTTTTAAGTTAAATTTATTAAATAAATGAAATTTTGGAGATTTTTGAAAAAATATATTACACGAGGTGACCAGTTTTGGAGGTTGTCTCCCCAGGGCACTAGGAACATATCTTTTCGAAATCAATTGTGAAACACATCTCATATGAAGTCTCCAAAAATATTCAGTATTTCTAAAGATAACAAATTATCTCCAAAAAATGGATATTTGGTGCCACTGTGAAATTTGAAAAAATAAATAATCAAAAATCGTTTACTAGAATTTTTACGAAATAAAATTTGCAAAATATAATTTTTCATAAACAAACAAATCGCAAAAAACAACAAAATCTGCACAAAACTAGAAAAAATATTCACATACAATACTTATATAATACTCAATATGTACGTACACAAAATTCTTCTGAAAAACACCACGAGAACAAATTTATGGCAGAATTATTCATTGTGCCATGGACACCTTGTTTATGTGACGAAACAAGCATGAGCATTAATCAAATTTTGTGAAAATATTTAATGAAAGCGTAAACTAAACGTAAGAGAGTTCTAATGTTGGAGCCAGTCATAATAATATTTGCTTCTACAAAATGCGCATTCAATATGATTCATATTCTATGGAAACTGTAAGTTGTCAAATTTATATTACAGATTATTTTGATTTAATCATTTAGCAATATACTTCTTCCAGTGTTAGGTTTGTCGTCAAATAATTTTAATAATGGAAATACTTACTCAGATCTGGTGGAAGGTTTGGAAATTCATATATATGTTCACAGCTGTTTTCAGAATGAGGAATACAGTAACCGAATTCGAAATCAAATGTTTTTAGTAATCTATCACGAAAGAAATGACGTTCAATCATCCTGAAGTTTTTGACAGGATGGCTACCGACTGTAAACTCAACTCTGGAATATAATTACAAATTCGTAATAAATGACCATTTATCAAAGAAATTAACTTACGTCGCTCCTACGGTTTTTAAGTTAAGAAAAGCTGGTGTAAATTGATAGCGGACGTATCGCCCGGCGTTTGGATCCGAACTTTCGTCTAGATTAAGCTCTTCAGTAGCAGCAGTCATTGATTCAACATTACTATCGTTAAATTGTTGACTTGGAGGCTTTGCTATTTCAAAAAGAATAGCACCGCTCTCCATATCACGAATTTTAAAACGGGTAAAATCAATTTCATATATGTTCGCACTTGGAGAACACAAATAATCTTCGCTTATTTTGTTAAGACGTAAAACATCTTCGGGAGTAATAGAACATATTTGTATTGTTTTCTCTGTGTTAATAGAATTGGATTTATTTATTGATTGTAGAGAATTTAATTGTTTTCCAATGAGGCTCATTATTATATATCGATTTCAAATTTTATCAAAATTATATTAAAGAATAAAAACAATCACATACATACGTATTTATGTAAATACAAAAATTAATTTTAATACTAATATACAGCGAAGCTATCCATAGTTACCAGATTTTTGTCTGTAATCACATCAGAATATTCTGACGTATAGGAGTAATAGTAAATTGATGTACATACAATCAGTTGCAAAAGTAAATATGCAAATATGGGCGATGTTACTAAAATTGTTTCTGGATTAAAAAACCGGATTTCTTTGAAAATGCCTCCTTACAAGTTCCCTTTGAAATAGTAAACATATATTCATAAAATTGTTAATTCTATATAAATTATGATAAAATTTTAATTGCTTTTTTGATCCTAGTAACGGTAGTTTTACCAAGTTTTATTGTCATTGGCCAATAATATTTTATAGTTTCCATATAGTTGAGCTAAACGAAATCAGTTTTACATTCATTATTGTGTTCAAAATCTTTTATATTACTAAGTTTGCATTGTACGTATTTTATAGAAATCTGAATGATTTCAACGTTAATAAAATACAGTTTTGAAACTAATTTTTTAAAGCAAATATATAATTATTATCGCAATTATTAAAAGAATTATATATATTGTGTCTATAGGAATACCCTTTGTCGCTCGATACTTTTCACGAAATCTACACTTTCCAACATATATCCATCTATATATAGCAGCTTCTTAAAGTAACTATTACCTAACCACCTCTGCCTACGAATCTGCAAACTTGGTTAGTGATACAAAATGTGATCCGCTTCTCATCTGCCCCGCTACGAATTCTGCAGAGTTTAAAAAATTGCGTCTGAAGGGTCCATGACCCGCTGAGACTACAAACTTTTGCGCCCGATGTCAATGATGATGTCTGTACTCCCAGGGTTAATCTATGGCCATTCGGTCCTTCGGACCGCTCACCCCAAGCATAAAATAATTTGTGTATTTTTAATTTTAATTAATTTCAACTTTGTAAATGTATTTAAAATATTATAATTAATTGACTTTTATAATCTTCAATATAATTTTTCAATTCTTAAAATATTTTCAACTTTAAAGAACGGAAATAAAAAATATGAAATAATTTTAAATATAAAATATAAATAAAATTCCTTTAAACTTCAACTCAAAAAACAAAAAATGTAACAAGATCCTTAAGTAAGACCGAAAATAAGATCAATATTGAAAAGTAACAATCAAAAAAACTCTAAACGTTTTCAAAATCCCAAGATATAAACAAGTCAAGAAAATAAAAATAAATAGGAAATTATATTCGAAGGCCATTATCAAAATAAATAATTTTATTAAATAAAGACAACAAGTACAAGACCAAATTGAATTATGTCCCTAAATGCGTTTCAACTTTGGGACGGAGACCCCAAATTCGTTGGAAGAGCTGAAAAATTTTATAACATGTTGATAAAATAAGGAAACAAGGCTGACTCAACGATGTTAACATAGTTTGATTTAAGAGGAAGAAACAAAATCGAAGAGAAGACGAGTATAACATAGATTAATAATAATCCAATTAATTATAATGAGTTTAAAGTAATTTTAAGAATTATTTTTAATATAGATAATAAAATTAAGACAACTAATTTAAGAAATAATATAATTTATTTTTATGATTATGTGTTAGAACTATAAACATAATTAAATTAAAAATCTAGCATTAATAAAGAAAATTAACGGTGGTTTAATTGTAAAAATAATAAATAAATGAGTTTAAAATTTTTCATTAATAAACTCCCTAATAAACCAAAATTGATTCTTAATTCAAGAAATTCTTACTGAATGCAAAAGAAATTTTATAAGAAACAGATTACTTTTTTAATAAATATGAACAGAAAGGATATATCCCATATCAATTTAATTATAGTCCAAATAATATTCAAGATAATAGAACTTATGAAAAGAATAACGAAAATTTCGAAAATTAATATTTTAATGATAGATACAGGCCTACTAATTCTCAATCTAAATCTCAACAATTCTCAATCAATTACACTGGAATTCAAAATAACTTTACAAATTATAATAACAATTATAATAATTATTTTTAAATAATCAACATCATGTGTAAATCCAGTTTACCGTTTTCTATCTTAGATTTAGTTTTTAGAGTCCATTCACATTTAATACGCACTGAGCCCCTTCTTCAATCTCTCTGTTCCCCACTGGCTGTTATGTGCATTTGAGTTATAACCAGTACCAGGCCCAGATGTCGCGCCTGCAGACTTCAACAATTCCAGCTCGGAGGGTCAGCAGCATCTATGGGGAGGTAAACTGAAGGCAGTACTAATTTACTGCAAGTGGCACATATAACGAATCTGGAAAAATAGGGGAATTATCGCACAAAGATGAAATTTAGTACCTGTATGTTTTATGTCCAAATTAAGAAAAATTAACATTTTAAGCCAAGTTAAGCCAAGTACACGTACACCTCACATATATCATAAACATTTAAAATGTAATAATTAAAGCTTAAATTTTTCAGAATAATTTGGTGAACTAATGTACAATTTTAATTTAAAACTATATTAAAAACTTTTCCCATTTATCCTTTATCTTTAAAATGTTACATTACTGCAATCATAATAATGTCCCATTATTATCAGTTGATGATCGAACAAATATGCTAAAAAATGATAATCTAATTATGTTCGATTTTTTTACAAAATCGGCTCAAGGACACAGTTACATCATGTTTAGGTATAATAATAATTACAGAAAATGTAAAATATTTTTTTAATTTATAATTTTAATTTAAACATTGGAAATCTAAACAAAAAATCTTAACAATTAAATATAAAAGGAATTTCAGCGTCCTTAATTATTATAATAATTAAAAAAACATCAACAATTTTGTTAAAAGTAATTAATACTAAAAAAGATAAAAATGTCTATAAATAGGATGTTAAATAAATGTATTTGTTGAAATAATATTTATTTATTTGCTTTTAAGTTTTAAATAATAATTTATTTCTAGGTTAATAGTAAAAGTATATTTACTTTTATTTATTAATAAATGAATGAATAATTTTAAAATTTTAAGCTCAAGTAGGAAACTAGTGAAACATTTATTACATACAAATATCTTAGTAATGCATATATGTATAATACTACAAAAAGGGGTCAAGAAAAATTAAAAAAGCAAGTTGCGGAAAAATTAAATAATACATACTTCGTTTTTTTCATTCTTAGTAAAACTTTAAAATTTTTTTTGCAGTAGAACTAAACGACTTTTCAAAAATTTGAAATTTCAACATCTACACGATTATAAGAATCTTAAAGTTGCGGTCAAAATGTTTAACTTTTTTAACAAAAATATTGAAATCAAGAAATAAGCTAATAAAATCAAAAGTAAAAAATAACCCATTTTTTGTTTAAAAATAATTTTATTTCAAAGTAAATAAAAAATATTATTATTTTTTCAATATGTATGTGATAAAAAATCATAATAAATCTTGTTCAAGAAATATGCCATTTTAAAGCCAAATAATCAAACTTTAAATTAAAATTTTTAAAAATGGAATTTTTGCGATTTCTTTTTAAAAGCACAAAAGACAGTTTTTTGTACGAAAATTGCAATCAATTTTGTACGAATTTAGCACCTTCTGGTGTTAGCAAAATGTATTAATTTAACATTTTTTAATAAATTAGTTTAGTCATTTTGTCAGCTTTTCAAAACTATAAAATTCAAAAACATTCCTAATATATATCTTTTCTTATTTTTGCCTATGACAGAAAGCAATCTGCAATGTTTCCATCTGTAAAAGAAGATATATAAATGTTGCCAAAAAAGAGAACATTTTGTTCTGACCCTGCGGGGTGAGCAACGCATAACCGTCAGTCTTCAATCCACAAACCTTGTTTCCATTTATACAAGATTCTTGGATTAGGGCGATGCCCTTTTGGGATCTTATAAGATGTGTTGCTGGTTCGACCGAGGCTCACAATGATGCATGTTTATCTACACAACCCGCAGCATTTTTGGGTTTGTGTCATTTCGCAAAGCGGAATCTAACCATCCCAACACCGAACCTAGCAACGCATCCCATCTTTTCCAATGCCTCTATGGACTTCTTAGCCACAGCAATTCTAAAATCCCTTCCTTGATTTTCATTTTAAGGAATAGACGATAACATGTTTCATTGACTTGTAGTTACCTCCACATCCTGCGCTAGCAATACTGCATCCGTTCTTGTGTGATCTTACTGGTTGATGAATCCTGACTGTTACTATTTATCAGAGAGGTAAAATCTCCACAGCTATGAACAACCCGCAACAGGAAATCGAATGTTTTCCTGTTTCCGCAATTGATGACATTGACATCAATTGCGGAACACTTTGCACCGTTGAACTCTATATTAGTTCTACCCCTAGCCACGCCAATAGTGGCGATAAGTCGATCCAACCATTGGGTTCGCTCTGATCTATGACAGTCGTAGAGAATATATCCTCCAGACTAAGCGAATTCGTAACCTTCTTGGACGTGGAAGATTATCAGAGCAGCATTAGGGGAATTACCCGAGGAAAATCTTCTTCCCGATGCCGGAATACCAGCTTGTCTAGACGTTGATGTCAGGTTTGTTTAGAGTGCCGGATGGAGATAGACCGGGCCTGCTCCTCGCTGGTGATGTTGCAGTTGCCTTAACCGAACCTTCGCTGAAATATCACTACCTTCACTTTTGGACATATTTGCTGTGTTATCTTATTAATCAGCTTTAGCTAAAATAGTTGTAGTCGCTGAGTCATAGAAAAGTAATTAGTTATTATAAAAAATATTATATAAATATTATTATGTCTGATCTAATAGAAATGTCATACGTTAGGGTCATTTTTGATAATAATTTTATATAATTTTAATCCAGTGTATTTAGCCTAGAGTAGTTTGTACGATTCTACATAAGGAAATGATTTTACATCTTGGCAAGGATAACAATAAGGCTAATTGTGGAAATGAAATAGTCATAATCCGAAACTGCAACCCTTCACTCCCGACAACGTTTTGTAAAAACAAAATTAGATAAATCTCGTTCTGTGGTTCTTAAATCACGAAAGGAAAGGCCAGAGGATCAAGGACTATACCGGTACTTCGGAAGAAATTAGTTATAAATTTAAAACTTTATTTGAAATAAATACAAGTTTGAATAATACAATAAAAGGATTAAATAAACAATATAAAGAAATTAAATATTATTATTTCTTGTGTTAAATACATATTGCAATATTTCGAGTGGTTGAAAAACTGACGTATTCGTGTAAACGAATTGAAAAGTAAATATGTGACTTTCACATATTTCAGAAATGGAAACTGCCAATCTGTTAGATTTAATAATATCATTATACTATATTCATACTATGTATCATATCTTGGTAATAATTTCGTAGGTGTCCTACTTGACGTGGCCATATTATAACTTCATATGAAATTGAAAACATCCAGTCTTCACTGGTTATTAAATCACCGGTCAATAACAATGGCCGTATAATACTGTATTGAGACCAGAATGGATATATGGTATCCAATAGTGGGGATCAACAAGTAATACTAAAATCGTATACAAAGATTCTGAGGATCATAAAAGGAGTACCATAGTATAATGAAATGAGTACATCTTGTAACGAATCGAACCACAAAGGCCCTAACTATACAATGGTTGTGCTTCCTTTATTTAAGTTAAATAAATTTCTTAAAATTCTAAGTTAAATGTTAAAGTGGACATAATAAAGTGAAATTAATAATAATAAAATCTTGTTTATAAAAATGATAAATATATATGATCATAAAAAATATTGGAGATATGTATTAATAAATTTGATTCAATAATAAAACTTATTTTTAAAAATATTTAATTTTTCATTTTAAGAAAATTTTTAAAAATTGTGTGATAAAAAAAATATTAAATACAATTTTCTAAAGTAGTATAATCCAAAGTACAGCCTCATAATCTACAGAGATTTACAAAAAAACCAATGGTAAGGTAAAATTTATCAAAATACGTGTAAAATATTAGTTGAAACTGCAATTATAATAAAGAACTTTACAATAAAAATATATAAAATATTATAACTACTTAACTAAATTTTAAGAAATAATTAAATACTTCATTCTCTCATTTTCTTCTCGGATTTAAGATTCTTTGGATTTAGGTTTTCGGTAAGTAAAAATGACATGGTTATTCGGTAAATATACTACATTTTTACTTTTGAATTTTTCATTATTTGTTAAAATATGTATGTTTTAAGGCATTTTCAATAAATTTATATATTATATTTTATTAACATTTTTCATTATTTTATTTTAGGTGTCAAACTAAGAGAGACTCATTGAGCGTTGTGTATTCGAGGGAAAGTGGAATGGTAAGGTGATGTTAGATATGAACATTCCAGAGAAATATATTTACAGGATTGTAATGTAGAGTTAACGCAATATAAAAATATACTATACGTGTTGAATAGATAAAGGTTACAGTTTCTATCGATGGTATTAAAGCCACGGATAGATTTAACTAAAACAGTTTTCTACCGAAACTATGTTTCTAAGCCCTCGGATACCTCCGTAACATCAATTTCTGATGCTACTTATTCTACCCGTTGTTTGTACTCGTCTTGTTCATACAATGCAAAGTCTTCTATATGAAGATTTTGCATTGTATGAACCCGCTTCCAAAATCATATTTTGGAAATGGGATTCCAAAATATGATTTTCATCTTGCCATCTTAATTTAAACTTGCCTATTTCTTTGTTCTCAAGGCTTTTAGCAAAGTTAGTTTCCGATTAGATTCTACTTCAGCCAGGGCTGAAAGAAGATCGTTCGGTCAGACCAAAAATGGCATTTCACCTAGTCCATTCTTTGTCCCGGATAGGAACACTCGAAGCGCGAGTGCAAGCATTCTGTTTACAGGTATTTATAATTCTTCTTATAATTCTTACATTATATACTGAACAAATGGACTTATTTAATTATCTGATTGCTTGTCCAAGGTTTTGTTGTGTTTTTTGTTTTGTCCAGGCTTTTTATTGTTCTGGCTCCCAACAGTTTTGAAGTAAACGTTTATCCAAACTGTTAAAAAGTGCGATTTTTATTTTTACTTACAATCTGTGATTTTCTATTTTCACTTTATTTTTCAAAGTCTTTTGGAATTGTTATAAACTGTATTTTTTATTTTCACTTTATTTTTAAAGTCTTTTATATAAACTGTGATTTTTATTTCTTTATAATTAATTCTTGAATATGTTAATATAAAACTTCCTTAAGAAAACCGACTAAGTAAAATAATAATAATAATAATAATAATAATAATAATAATAATAATAATAATAATAATAATAATAATAATAATAATTATAATGATTATAATAATAATGATAATATAAAATGAAGAAATCTGTAATTATAAAATTAATTTTTACATTTATAAAACATAGATTTAACACGTTTTTCTTGATTTAAATTAAAAATATGTTTAAAATTTAATAAAAACATGAGAAAATATTTTGTATATGTCATCTCAAAATTTTGTTTGAGATATTAAGTAATTCTGATAATAATTTACCAGAATACAGCGAAAAATTTCTTTTATCTGCGATATTTGCCTTTAGAATTTTAATGGGCTAGCGACTCTTCCTGTTTGAATTCTCCTTCAAATGATTGTTTAAGTCATCTGATGTTTTTAAAATGTATGTTGTGTTATTATTCTGCTAGAAGTTTCCAGAACATACCCATTTATAGCCGTAACAAACTGTTGAATTCTTATTGTATTTTGTAATACTGCTCCCGCTTAAGCCTGTTCGTCCTTCTCCATGGGAGCTAATCGTTCCAGATGCTCAAACTCCATTTTGAACCTTAGGCTCTCGTATTTCTGTATTCGATAGACCACTTCATTTAATTCTTTAATAACCATATATTCGCCATTCCAGTTTGTTTGTAATTTAGGGGACAAACCTTTTTTGGTGGGCTATACAACCTGTGGGTACCACGTCTTTAATTTCTTGATAACCATATATTGGCCATCGTAGTTTGTTTGTAATTTAGGGGAAAAACCTTTTTTGTTGTGGGCTATACAACTTGTGGGTACAAACCTTCATCAAATTATTCAAAATCGTATCATATCTGTGAAGCTCGTTTAGGTTGTTTTATTCTCGTAAATTGTTGTCGTTGCCCTTATCTCTTGGATCTGCGGCGGTACGACCATACCATCAAATTGAGGATGTAGTGAAATTGTCCAGGTTTTCCTTATTCCATGCAAGTTTATCTCTCTTTAAAGACGCCAGATTCAAGATTTCTTCCCTGTCAGAGTGTAACTTTTTTGGTACACATAGCGACATCTCAGTTATTTACCAAAACGCTTACAACAGTTCTAGCTTTCTTATCATGTATGGCACATACCTTTGGCTGCTTGCTGAAGTAATCAATGACCACATGAACTTAAAAATTCCAACATTACCTTCAGGGAAAGGACCTGCTACATCTATTTCAATCCGCTCAAATGGTGCTCCAGAGTTGTACTGTTGAAGTTGTCCACGACTCCTTTACCTTCTATACATTATGGACAATTTGCTATGTTTGTTGATAACCAACACAATTTGTCGATGTTTTTTCCAGCAGTATTAGCAACCATTCAGTAGTTGCAGGCTATCCCAATACTTTTTCATTAGTGGACTTTCGGCTGATATTTAATTCCAAACTGGCCTTTTATCTTCATCAGTGAGGTATCGTTTCGTTGCGCTTTTTTTCTTGGCTACACTAGATAAGTTTGGAACAAATCTTCTGCAGTATTTGCATAGACCAAGAAAGTTGCGCAGTCCATGGAGATTTAGGAGGTGACCAGTTCTTCACAACTTTTTTATCTTAACCCATGTTACGCGATGCCCTAGATACCTGACCTCCTTCTGGAACAATATACACATCCTAATACTCTGTTTCAGTCCATCTGAATATATTCTTTGAAGGACTTCTTCCAGGTTTTTCAAATGTTCATTAAAGTCTTTCCCATGACAATTATTTCATAAAGGGCACCAGACAGGTTTTCCAATAAAGTCCTTTCAATACACGTTCCGAAGAACAACAAGTTAAACTGCCAAAACCCATCACTTGTACTGAAGATTTTTTTTATTGTAAGAAATCTCAATATCTCTTTGTAAATCCAGTGTTGAGAAACACTTTGTTCGAGCTAATGTACAAATACATTATATACCTTTTCTTGGTGAAATAATTCAGCTTTATGTAATCCACAAAGAACCTAGTGCGGCCGTCTTTCTTCCTAACTTGAACCAGTAGCGAGATCCAAGGAATTAATGATGGTTCAATACCTCCGTTTTGCTCCAACCAATTTTCTTAATTGACCCTTACTTGACAACTGACGTCAAGAGATATTTTATGTTGTATTACAGATCCTTTTTTTATGTTGTATTAGAGATCCTTAGATGCGGCAGGTGAGTCTTGTGGTGATTTCTCATTCCCTAGTTGTTTATTTTTATATTTTGTGTGTTGAAAAAAGATCTAGTTTGTTTTCGAGGTGCTTTGTAGTGACCGGGTTCACCGTAGTCGGGGACCCGGCGGAGCAAAATTGTAGGCTGCGGCTTATGTTGAAAAGTTGCGGCTTTAAGTCGGCTGTGAGACGAAGTATTGTAAGTAGTTGTATTAAATTTTTTAGAACAGTCAAAAAGCAGCTATGGGTTAGAAAACATCATGTCATGTTATCGTCGTTGCCTTCAAAAGTTTTGCGTCTCACTTTTGCATATTGGTGAATGCCGAGGCATCGCATAGCGGTATTGGTTACCTTTATAAGGGGTTTTATACATTAACCATGTTCTTTTGAATTTCAATATGTACGTCGTAAACTGGTGAAGACTTTAAAATATATAAGTTTTTAATAACGATTCGGGAGCCCCTCCTTCCTACATGAAGGTATAAGTCGCGATTTGGAGTTATCTTAATTTTTTGTTGGACAATACTCAACAACCTATCGATTGTGTTCTTGTCTGCGGAGTTCTCGAACTTGTTTGTGTGATAAATAGCAATATGAGTGCTTAAAGGTACCGCCATTTGAAATTAAAATCCAAAAAAATATTCTTGATATAAAAAGGTTTTTTATAATAGAGTAAATTTACTTTTATAACATTTAAACTTTTTTGGGGCATCTAATTTTCGAAAATTATATATTTTAAAATTATTAATAACAAAATCAAATATATACAAAAATTCGCACTCACAAAAAAAATTAATGGAATTTCTTAAAATTTAAGGATTAATTAAAATCAATTTGTATCCATAGTTAAAGATAAGAAAATAAATTAAAATTTATTTTCTTAACTTAAATTAAAATTTTTTATATTATACTATTAAATTTTTCGAAATTATCATAAATGAAGAACACCCCTTTTCGCAGTGACTAAGGAGTAAGCATTTGAAAACGCTTCTTCGGATGATGCGTCATAGGAATTAGATTCATTTAAAGTATCATCACTAGACAAAACTAGAAATTTTTTGATCCACCATTATTTTTTTAAATCTTAATATAACGTTAAAATTTTTACACTATTCGAAAAATCAACCCAAGTAAAAATACTTAATATAATATTTTTTATTTATGTCAATTGTTAAGCAATGAAAATGGAAATGTTTTCATATTAAATTATTTTCAAGCATTAACAAACAAAAAAAATAAAAAAATATTCCTCATATTTTTAGTTTTTTATTTTGTACATTAAACAGCGGTTGAATTTATGTAGGACTTCAGCTAAAAAAAAATCCGGCGGCGGCCGATCGGCGCAGCTATCTAACCGGAGTCGTTATATTTTATATTTGCCTTACATTGCCTTCTGTTAAATGCTTCCACAACTGCTTCCTTTAATTTGTTGATTTAATCTTTCTCATCTTCAACGACAACCAGCTTACATATTTGTAGCTTTGACAATGTTTTCGCCGTTTCATGTGCCAGCGAATGTCGTCTTTGGAATGGCACAAACTGCCATTCATCCAATGCGGTTGGTTAGGTGAGCAGTAACAAACGCTCAATTTCCATTGCAATGTCTTATAGAGCCTCATTGGTTTTCTGCTCCCAATCCCGTGATTCCATTCAGTATATTTCTTCCTTATGGTCTTGGATGAAGATAATTTAATTTTAACAATTATCTCTTGATATGTCCCAACAATCATCTTTATAAAAAATTATATAAATTGTTTACCTTCGTTAAAACCTTGTATATCCTTGTAGTTGTACATTTACTACTCCTAATAAAATATGTGCCGTCGCATTGTTGACATTACATGTCTCACATGAAAAAGATTGTATTGCACCAATTTTTTTAAGATATATATCATTATATGTATATCCAAACATTAATCAGTTAGTGAGCTTAATTTCTTTCGATTTTGACATTATCATACCAGGCTTTTCTAAGGATTTTGGGAAGTTATCAAAAAACTGTTTCCCTTTCTTATGTGATATTGTCTCATATTTAGCTTGCAATTGATTTAAAATTTCATGTTTCATAATTTTCATGGCCTCTGTTAAAGTATTACTCTCACTTCATTGGCTAGCTTTGCTATACCATCAACTTCCTTATTCCATTCAATATTTGAATGACATCCTCGTAGGCAATTCTAATAGATCTTGGTATGGCACAAAGCTCTCCAAAACCTTTTGAAACCTTGTCATGGATCTTAAAAAGAAACCTTATTTTTCATTACCGATGCATTCGTGCCAAAAATTGCATAGTTTTTCATATTGTGTTTTTCAAATTCTCTTTTAAAAATCATCTTCATGATTTTTACTGAACCGTTTTTATGGGACATCCGACAAATTGGTAACTCATTTCTTATATTATCAAAATTATGTTTAAACTTGTAGTATGTTTTATTATAGCTTACTTCACTAAACTGTGATCACTAACCATGTAATACAATTAATTTTTGTGGAATTCAACAGTTCCTTGGACGTGAGGTAGATTTCTCTTTTTCTTTATAGCCATGATCTTGTTGACCTCATTCTCCCTTTTCCATTTCCGACATCTCATCCTATGATACCGCTCAACAGACACCTCGACGATCCACAAGCCTCTTGACATACAACATCCCTTCTGCAAATCAACAATATTTGATGTGATCTGCACCTTTTTCTGTGTTCCCCAATTTTCCACAGTTGTAATATTGCTTTACTGCAGGATAAAAAAGGTCAACACGAAGTTTCGTATAATTCAGAGTAACAGGGATCGCAGATCCTCAAAAAACTTTTCATTTAAAGATAAACTCTCTTATTCTCACGTATAGAAAAGGCTATTCCCAGCATTCACCTTTGAGATGTCTTCATAACAGCTATATAACCAATATGTTGTTTAATGTATAGTTTTCACTTCCCCTCTCCTTTTTGACAACGATTATACTCTCTCCATCATTTCCTGCACAATTAAATGAACATGAATTCGTTGTTTTACCTTAAGAACATGAATTCTTTGTCTAACCTTAAGAACTTGAATTCTTTGTCTTACCTTCCCTATCGATATTCATATTATATTTATCTCACCATTTTTATTCTCCCTCAAATATATAGACAATTTTTATGTGCTTTTTTCTGTTACTATTTTTTTCTTACATTTAACTTTCCTCCAGTCATCTTCCTGTTTGTTCGCTCCCCACACCATATGGGTGTCGTCACCCATATTCCCTTTATAAAACACGCAAAAAAGATTCAGACACGCTCTTCCACGGAATATTCCTCAATAGACATACTTTCCAAATTACAACACCTAACCGACTGTACACTACAAGTAAAACACGATGTTCGCACTTTGACTTACACTGATTACTTCCCGGTAAGTAATTTTCCGGGTATGAGGAATGATTGACTTTTTTCCTTTTTAATAAAAAAAATTGCTTATGTATTAGCAAGTTAATTGTATAAGTTTTAATTTCTGCCGAACATTTCTTGTAGACAGACTGACTAACTCATTCCGCTAGAAGGTTCTAAAACACATTAAATTACATTTCGTAACAATATATAATTTTAGTATAAAAGTCATTATAATACAAAAATTATTTTCTTGGGCAGAATGAAATATTGCACAAATAATAATATAAAAAACAGAATTGAAAAAAATTAGATCTGGAAATCTAAAAAAATAGTTCACATAATTTCTTCATTAATTGAATGAAGTTATTGTGCATATTGTAAAAAATTATTGTCTTATTGTAATTATATGCAGTAAAATTTGTTGTTAATGTTAAGAAATTTTTGTTAAGACATATTTATACAGTACAGACTTCATCTAAATAAGTAATTAAATTGTATGTAATAAGTAGTTGATACTTTCGCAGCACTAGTATCAGCATCGACAGGCAGCCATATTTTATCGTCTAAACTTTTTTGCTAATTAATTATCTGAAAGAGTTGCATTAATTTAGGATTTCATTCTTCCTATACATGGAATATTTGATTGAAATTTCGAGTCGCCGATCGATGAAATATTAATACTAATGGAAATTGGGTATCATAAATACTCTGATTAGTAGTCGCTTTTTGGCCGGTATATGCCGAATATAAAATTCTGGTGTTAAGGTAAGGGTGTCCATTAACATATTTAATAAATGTTTCGTATATAAAATATCTTCTGCTCCTTTCCTACAAACAAAGAAGTGTGAAATAAATATTTATAAAATGTTAAAGTGTGACTTAATTAAAATTAATTGCAAAGAATTTAAAGACAGTACAGTGGTGTATACAAAACAAAAAGTGCGGAAAAAATTTGTTAAAAAAGCCGTGTTAAAAGTAGTAAAATTTTAGTATGACGTTTGAGAACAACAATTGTTTTATTGAAAGGTAAGATAGAAAAAAAATATAGAAATATTAAGAATTTTTATTAACAACTTTTTGGGAAAAATGTAGTGCGGAACCACCATAACAAAGATTTTGGTCATGTGTATATATATATATATATATATATATATATATATATATATATATATATATATATATATATATATATATATATATATATATATATATATATATATATATATATATATATATATATATATATATATATATATATATATATATATATATATATATATATATATATATATATATATATATATATATATAAGAATTTCAAGCTTTTTAATTAATAAAAAGAAAAATTATTTTTCTAATTTAATATTTTTTTTAATGTAAAGGTGTGGGAAGCCGAATAGAATATTCTTAATTTTTTATTAAACAATGTTTTTAATGTAAAGGTAAAAACTATATTTTTTCGGTAGAATAATAATAAAAATAATAAAAAAAATTATAAGTTTGTATTTGAGTATTAATTCAAAAACTAAAAAGGGAAAGATGTTAACAATAAGACAAAAGATTATCGTCAATAGTTACAACTTCCCACATTTTAGATAATAAGAAAAGGAAAATACACAGCATATATTTCAAAAATCACCATTTATCTGGTGATATTCATTCAACATAAATTCAACATATCACTATCACTATAATAAAAATTCTCTAAATTAAAGTGATAAACTGCAAAAATGCAAAGCAATTTTTAAACCAAGGCCAACAAATATATGTTTTGTTCGCTATTTAAAAAGATATTTAATAAACAATTTATAATTCTTTCCTTGAAAAATTGACAACTATTTAAAAACAAATTCTTTAGGTTTTTTTGCAAAAATATGGATTCTGAAGACTCTGGCTCTTCTGCATCTAATAGTTCGTCTAACTATTCGCATAATTCAAAACGATCTATGGAATATAACGAACAAAAGAATGATCCATCAACACACACGGAAGCACAAAGTCCTACTAACAGTTCTAGAAGTCGACACTCAAGGCATTCAGCTTCCATTTTTGAAGGTTCTCAAAATTCTCATTCTAAATCAAAATCTGATTCAGATTCATCTTCAAATACTTCTCTTAGTGATGAAGAGACAAAATCATCAAACAATATAAACTTGAAATCTAATTCGACTTCTCATAGTGATACTGTAATCGCAAATAAGCGAAATTCATCGAATACCTCCCCCTCTATAGTATCACGTCACAGCTCTAGAGCTAGTAGTATATCATCGAATAGAAGTAGAAGTATTAGTGGAGAATGTCGAGCAGAAATTTCTGAATTAAATATAACTCATGAAGATTTAAGTGATGTAAGTGATTTAGATAGCGAAAAACGGACACCATCCTATAATATCAAAACATCTCTCGAAGATGTTACTACGGCAGATGAGAGAAACATTGATGAGTATCACGATAATGGGAAAAATATTACTGACTTACGCCAAAAATTGGAAAAAAGAAAGTATCAATTAAATGTAAGTATATTAGTCAAAATAAGAAATATAATAGTAAAAATGAAAAATATGTATATTAAATATTTACAATTATGTGTTATTTATAGGCTACTAGGAAATATTTTATAGGATACTAGAAAATACTTTAATATACCTTTTGTACAATAACTTTTTTTTGATATTCCATTATTAAAAATGCATTACAATCTTTTGGATTTTTATCGGCAAATAAGTTTTTCTGTAACGTCGTTGAACCATAAATATTAAACTCTAGCAGAAATAATGGTGTCATACGAGCAAGTCAGCCAGTACCTGAATTGAAAGAGAGTGCGACAGAGTGTTAGCACCAAGAGTGCTCCCTAGAAGCTCTCTCAGTGTTAGACAAGCTTACAGGAGATGTAGAAAAGTCTCCTCCTATACTAATCGCGAAACTTCTGCAGATGTTATGAAAGACAATTCTCATCTTCCTGGCATGTTTTCCTAAAATACAGTGTACAGTTAGTACTGAAATCAAAATCATGAGCTGTAATACGAGCATTTCGATTTTAGACCTAATGCTACCCATAGCAATACTACCATTGATATAAGACAAAGGTAAAAATACTAGGGGGTTAACAAACTCGTCACCGTCTGGCCAACTTATCCTCAATGTCATTCCCAGCATAGTTACTGTGCTGATGAATCCTGCAAAGCTCCTAATGTAGTGTCTCGATAATGAATTTGGTATCACCGGATATATGATAATATCTTAAACGCTCCACAGATTCCATTCGGTGGACAATCATTATAGGCAATGGTTTGATTACTAGTCATCGATATTGAGAAACCCTTGAAAAAAGGTCTCGAGATGTTATAGTCAATCAGCTCCATCTGTTCCATGGAGTACCAGTGAAAAGCATAACCTAAGTAGTAACGTGAGCAAACTCATTTACAGCCTCATTCGCAGCGACCTGTAATCAGAATACCATCGATCTAAGAACCTCTTCAAAGACCATGCGATGGGATTGTCTCTCCATCGCTTGCCACCATACCAGAGACCAATGCAGAAGTATATGTTTAACAGTAGCAGAAAAGATCCATCTTATGCTCCTTGGATTTAAACCCCAGATATAATCAAAAGGCTTCCTGCAAGTGTACATAGCTCTCATATGAGTAGTCCTTGTCCAGGATAAATTGATGTCTAGGACCACTTCCAGATATTTAGAGCGGTAAGGGATCAAGATTGGGACACCATTAAATTTTGGAGGTGAGAATTTCTTGATGTATCTTCAAGTAAACAAAACCATTCCAGTCTTCCTCGGATTGACGGTCAGACCATAAGAGATGACCCAATCACTCAAGGTCTTCAGTGCTGACTCAATTCAGTGGGAGATTATCTTCAGGTATTTGCCCGAAATTGCCACTGCTTCATAAGTATAAGCCACAGACAACGAGTTCACAGTTCCATTCACAGCTGTACTTCAGAGGGGAAGAGATAAAACTCGTTCCTGTGGAGTACCTCTGTTCACCATCTATATAATAGTATGGAGGAAGATTGTACTAAAATCATAGTAACCCTTTTCTGTTTCTGCCTCAGTGGCTTCAAGGAGTAATGGTTCAGGCCAACAACAACTTTCCTCGAGGAACCTTTAGCTGTAATAACCTTTACTACATTCCAGTTGTGAGTTAAAAGTTAAAACATTGAGGAATCCTCAAGAACTGCTTCGGTTAGAGTTATGGCAATGGAATTTTGCCTTCGTGAAATCTCACTAGTGAATAACAGACCCCCTATAGCCGCAATGGCTCCTTGGCAAGGTCATTGAAGCGGAGAGGAGTTTCTTGGTTTAGAAGGCAAAAGTACTTCGCCGCAATTCTATATTTGTTGGTGTTATTGATGACACCTCACAGGCTACAGACGCAGACCACTAGCTGGACGGACTTGTAGATATAACATCGTTTCCTCCTTCTCCTCGTTAATATAGCTCCTTCAAAAATCGTTCGAGGGAAGCCCTATTCTCAATGGATATACCCCGAATACAGATACTGGTCTCAGGTCTTATACTTGGTCTCAGTCGATGTTGACTTTAGTGCACCAGTGATCAACAGTGATATTATGCGATTTGAGGAAAAAATTGGTTTTACTTCAGATTCTGAAATTCAATTCACATTCCTGGGACTGAGTCTCCATCTGTCACCTATAGCTCTGTTACAAGTATATATCGTAGTCATAAACTTGGATATTCTAGCCTGCATACTTAAACTCCACGTCTGCTTGTTATCCTAAGGCATTTGGCGTGGCTGGACAGAGATAAGGTCACTCCGCTTAGCACCGGTAATCTGATGTCCGGTACTTTTTACCTCCTAGTAAGTAGTACAAGCTCTATTGGATTAACACTTAGTCCACTCACGGTGCTATAATCACTAAGAGTTTTAAGTGTTAGTTCCATAGGAAGCTTTTTTGTCTCCAAGTGTTTGGCTGATATCGCCACGGTTACGTCGTCAGCATACGCTAATAACCAAACGGCCATATCCATAAATAGATGGTTCAGAGCCAATTTCCACAACAGAGGTGATAGTACAGCTCCTTTGACAGAAGTTTTGTCACAAATTTAAAAATGGCCAGTTCTAATCCTAGAATAGACATAGCCCGCAAATTAACGTCGTTAAAATCTTTATCAATGTTCAGAAAGACCGTAAATGAATATTTATTGAATTCCATTGATCTCTCAATCAGTCCCACCAAGTTTTTAGCATGCCTTAGTATAGGCACGCCGAGAGCGTAAAAGGAGGCTGTCATCTAATGACATTCTTATCTAAATGTCAATGATCCTCTCCAATATCTTCAGCATGAATGATGAAAGGCTTATAGGCCTGAAATCATTTGTTCTGGCATGGATGGTTTGCCCCCTGAATATGACCTCACATAGACACCATTTTGACGGAATATGAGACCATTTCATACAAGCCTGGTATATTTTCACCAGTCATGGTAAAATTAGATCCACACTACTCTGCAGACTTGCCGGAATTATACCATTCGGTCCAGGAGATTTATTTGAGCTAAAGCTGTTCACGGCCCATTTTATCTTCATAGAAAGAGCACTTGTAGCTTGCTCCGCACCATGGTCAGTGTAACTGTTGCATAGAACATTTCCCGGAAAGTGGGTGTCCAGAAGAAATTCCAGTGACTCGTCGTTGTTTATCGTCCTACTGCCATTTGAATGTATCCTGATAAGATTATCTTACGTAACCTACTCGTCTCAGACAATATTTGTGCAGAAATCTCTCCAAGCCGTACATTTATCATTCCTGACTTGATTTTAAAAGCAATTCAATAATGACTTTCCTTCTGGAATTTTCAGCATTTTCTCACTATCCTCCGAGTCTCAGATAAGGCCGAGGACCACCATGGTGTCCCCATTCAAAGATACTTTATGCCGGAGATTCATAATTTCTTTGGCGGCTTTTTAAAACTTATTAAATAAAAAGCTGCAAAAGACAGATTTTGTATTTAAAAAAAGTGTATAAGAACCGTCAAAAGTATTTTTCACAAAAGCTCTGAAAATAATATTTGGCAAAAGTATAAGTTTTGAATCGTGGTAGATTGACAAACACTAATTGAAATTTGTTTCATAGAAGAAAGTTTTTGATTCATAAATGGTCAAAATTTTATCAATGGTCGACATTTGTATAACTTTATAAAAATTTCAATGAGTATTCTTATGATTAGGGTTACAATACTAAACGTTTGAAACTAAAAGTGGTTTAAATCAATTTAAAGTAAATCTTTATTTTAAAACTTATAACTTTTTAGAGTTATATATTGTGTTGTATTTCATATATTTTATAATAAATCTAAACTTAATTAATGAACTAATATTTTTTCATCATAAAAAGGAAAAATCTTCGGATGAAGAAAAAGCAGTTATTCAAGGAAAAGTTGAAGAGGCATTAGAAGATTTAGTTAAACCTAACGACGAAGATGCACTTGATTTTGAAGCTGAGGAAGGGGAATGTCATGATACAACCAAAAATGATACAAAACAAAAATCCGAAAGAGAGGGAAATGATAAAAAAGAAGAAAGCAGTTTAGATAAATATGACGAAAAAGATAAAGAGGAACTGGAAGAAGGTGAAGTTTCGGACGAGGATGAGAAGCGTCCGGAAGAAACAGAACCAAAACCTGTATGTAGATTTTATACACGTGGCCAATGTACATGGGGTATGAGTTGCCGTTTTCTTCATCCTGGTGTTACTGACAAAGGCAATTACACTATGTTTGATTTAGTCCGACCAGTTCCTCTCCCACCTACAGGAAATTCTGTCGGAAATCGTGTATCAAATTATTCAATGCATACGGTGGATTTTCACGATTACAGAGCTGAACGTCCAGCATTACATCATCGTGGTTCATCAGTTCACCATACAACTAGTGTATTCTCTTCAAATCATGACTCTCGTAAAATAACTTTAGATGTTCCAGTTGTAGTAGAAAGTGCATGGGAGAGAGGTCTTAGAACAGCGAAGGAAATGATGAGAAAGGCCAATAAACGAAAAGAACAAGACATGGATTTTGAAGATAAAAAAATGAATTTAACCTTGTCTCCAGATGATTTAGAAAAGGATCCATACTATTTGAAAGACAGATTGTCTCCATCAGAAGTAAGTTGTACATATTTAACTTTTAATTAATTTTTATTCCCTTAATTGTAAAATTATTTTCATAATACAGTCTTGGTCATAAATGTAGGCGCTACAAGCATTATGTTAATATTAATGTAATAACTTTATTTTACACAAACAAAAGTAATAACTTTATTTTCTGTTGACATATAACAACTTTAATAAAATTACGCGGAAGTGCACAGAAACGAACGAAGCAATATAACAAATTTTTTGGTAGAAAAAATTATAGACAGAAAGGGAGGAGAAAGTAATTTTTGAATAATCCCTTTTGATTAACTTCTTTAATCTATTTAACATAAATAACAATACAAATTTTTAATAACTTTACGTGCTACATTCCCTTCTTTTAATATTTAGTAAATATCAATCTCTTTTGTCTTGAGATATTACCAGCATTATGTTTTACCTTTTTTGTTGCTTGTCATCGGAGGCATCATTATAACTTCAATATAATATAATTGGAGCTACCTTCGAGTCATTTTATATATAGGTTATTTGCAAGATCCTTCTGATCAGGATTCATATATAGCAGCTTTGAACGACATTCAAAGGCTGTACACCATCCATTCCAGACGTTGAACACAATCTGTCGGGTTAGGTAGGTAGGGAAGGGTGGTGTGCATTAATGCACACCTTCACTACGTGACCTAAAGGTCCATTGTGATCCCCTCATTCAACTAGAAGACAGTGTTGGCTCCAGCCGCCATCTTTCTCTAGCCGGTCTAGCCACTTCATCCTAGTCAGCTGGAGTTGACATTTACGAAGAAAGTATTCCACTGACTGCAGCTCATCCTCGTCCTCGCATCCTACAGAAACCCGAATTGCCGAATTACATCCAGCGCCGCCTGCGGCGTGCACCTAATCGCACCCTTGATGCCCAGGGCAACACACCTCTGCACCTTAGATAGAGATCCCTTCGACTCCATTGCCTCCCACCACACAGAACACCTATAAGAGGATCTGATTGTGGTATTTTTGATTTGGAGAACTAACAATGATATCCTTTTCAAATTAAATAATTTTTGAAAATCTTAGGCAGGATGATTTATTATCAAGGCTTAATTTGGAATAGTTATTAATTAGCCAGTGAAGAATTTTAACTTCATTTGCAGTCTCTTGGCTTCAATGTGACGACGTAATGTAAGTCGTCTATGTAAATGAATTAAAAGGAATGTTACGTAATCTGTATTATATTATAATCTGTATTTATACAATTAAGTGTAACAGTAGAACAGTTTTCCCCTCTTAAGGTGAAAGTTACGTGATGACTCTTTAGATGATTGTCACGTATTCTCCATTTACTTAGCCATTTTTCCAAACATCGGAGAAATGAGTCCAACAGGCTAGTTGGCTTGCGTGAGTCCCTATGGGAACTAGTTATCGCCATATCATCCGCTGGAGCTGGGAAGCAAGCTATCCTGAAAGAAGAAAGCAAAGGAGAGGTACAGGCGGGGTCTCATCGCCTACTGCACATGCAGGAGATCAATAGGCAAGAGTTGGTGGCTGAAACCCAAGGTGGTAATACCACCGAGGTGTAAATCCAATTTACCACCTTGGGTTTCAGCCACCAACTCTTGCCTATTGATCTCCTGCATGTGTAGTAGGCGATGAGACCTCGCCTGTACCTCTCCTTTGCGTTCCTCTTTCAGGATAGCTTGCTTCCCAGCTCCAGCGGATGATATGGCGATAACTAGTTCCCATAGGGACTCACGCAAGCCAACTAGCCTGTTGGACTCATTTCTCCGATGTTTGGAGAAATGGCTAAGTAAATGGAGAATACGTGACAATCATCTAAAGAGTCATCACGTAACTTTCACCTTAAGAGGGGAAAACTGTTCTACTGTTACACTTAATTGTATAAATACAGATTATAATATAATACAGATTACGTAACATTCCTTGGTATTCATTTACATAGACGACTTACATTGCGTCGTCACATTGAAGCCAAGAGACTGCAAATGAAGTTAAAATTCTTCACTGGCTAATTAATAACTATTCCAAATTAAGCCTTGATAATAAATCATCCTGCCTAAGATTTTCAAAAATTATTTAATTTGAAAAGGATATCATTGTTAGTTTTCCAAATCAAAAATACCACAATCAGATCCTCGCTTACACAACTTAAAAAATCAATTAGATATTTGTGATTATTTACATACTTTTCATTTAAGAACCCTTCAGAAGATATCATATGATTTTTCTTTTTAATGTTTTTATTAATTTGTCACAATAATCTGAAATGTCATTTAATATAAGTTTGGAGTGTTTTGCAGATATGAAAATGTAAAATTTTTTACATAACATTTAGTTGATATAAAGATACATGCCGAGCAAAACTGTTAGCATAGCAATAATTTTATGTTTAATCAAAATTTTTCATGTTTCTAAATTTTTTCATTTTAGAGTAAAAAATTTTTAATACTGAATACAACCATATGTGGTATGATAAATAATAGATAGATAAATAAATAAATAAATGAGTAAATAAATAAATAAATAAATAAATAAATAAATGAGTAAATAAATAAATGAGTAAATAAATAAATGAGTAAATAAATAAATGAGTAAATAAATGAGTAAATAAATAAATGAGTAAATAAATAAATTTGTAAATAAATAAATAAATAAATTAGTAAATAAATAAATAAATAAATTAGTAAATAAATAAATAAATTAGTAAATAAATAAATAAATTAGTAAATAAATAAATAAATTAGTAAATAAATAAATGAGTAAATAAATAAATGAGTAAATAAATAAATAAATGAGTAAATAAATAAATGAGTAAATAAATAAATGAGTAAATAAATAAATGAGTAAATAAATAAATAAATAAATAAATAAATAAATAAATGAGTAAATAAATAAATAAATAAATAAATAAATAAATAAATAAATGTGTAAATAAATAAATAAATGAGTAAATAAATAAATGAGTAAATAAATAAATGAGTAAATAAATAAATGAGTAAATAAATAAATGAGTAAATAAATAAATGAGTAAATAAATAAATGAGTAAATAAATAAATGAGTAAATAAATAAATAAATGAGTAAAGAAATAAATAAATGAGTAAAGAAATAAATAAATGAGTAAATAAATAAATAAATGAGTAAATAAATAAATGAGTAAATAAATAAATAAATGAGTAAATAAATAAATAAATGAGTAAATAAATAAATGAGTAAATAAATAAATAAATGAGTAAATAAATAAATAAATGAGTAAATAAATAAATAAATGAGTAAATAAATAAATAAATGAGTAAATAAATAAATAAATGAGTAAATAAATAAATAAATGAGTAAATAAATAAATAAATGAGTAAATAAATAAATAAATGAGTAAATAAATAAATAAATGAGTAAATAAATAAATAAATGAGTAAATAAATAAATAAATGAGTAAATAAATAAATAAATGAGTAAATAAATAAATAAATGAGTAAATAAATAAATAAATGAGTAATAAATAAATAAATGAGTAAATAAATAAATAAATGAGTAAATAATAAATAAATGAGTAAATAAATAAATAAATGAGTAAATAAATAAATAAATGAGTAAATAAATAAATAAATGAGTAAATAAATAAATAAATGAGTAAATAAATAAATAAATGAGTAAATAAATAAATAAATGAGTAAATAAATAAATAAATGAGTAAATAAATAAATAAATGAGTAAATAAATAAATAATGAGTAAATAAATAAATAAATGAGTAAATAAATAAATAAATGAGTAAATAAATAAATAAATGAGTAAATAAATAAATAAATGAGTAAATAAATAAATAAATGAGTAAATAAATAAATAAATGAGTAAATAAATAAATAAATGAGTAAATAAATAAATAAATGAGTAAATAAATAAATAAATGAGTAAATAAATAAATAAATGAGTAAATAAATAAATAAATGAGTAAATAAATAAATAAATGAGTAAATAAATAAATAAATGAGTAAATAAATAAATAAATGAGTAAATAAATAAATAAATGAGTAAATAAATAAATAAATGAGTAAATAAATAAATAAATGAGTAAATAAATAAATAAATGAGTAAATAAATAAATAAATGAGTAAATAAATAAATAAATGAGTAAATAAATAAATAAATGAGTAAATAAATAAATAAATGAGTAAATAAATAAATAAATGAGTAAATAAATAAATAAATGAGTAAATAAATAAATAAATGAGTAAATAAATAAATAAATGAGTAAATAAATAAATAAATGAGTAAATAAATAAATAAATGAGTAAATAAATAAATAAATGAGTAAATAAATAAATAAATGAGTAAATAAATAAATAAATGAGTAAATAAATAAATAAATAAATAAATGAGTAAATAAATAAATAAATAAATAAATGAGTAAATAAATAAATAAATAAATAAATAAATAAATAAATATATATATATATATATATATATATATATATATATATATATATATATATATATATATATATATATATATATATATATATATATATATATATATATATATATATATATATATATATATATATATATATATATATATATTAATTTTTTTTAATTTTAATTTCTATTTTTAAGACAACGCGCCATCCATTGTATGTTGAAGCTGGATCAGATGCTTACACTGCTGTTGACCGCTATGGACGTGCGGCCCCATTGCCTCATTACGATGAAATTGATCCTTATGGTCGATCTGCACGCTACCGAGAACTTCCACCTCATCGGATGCCTCAATATGAAGATGAACGGCGTGTACGACCAGCAAGAGAGGTTATTGTTCAGAGAGTGGAACCTATAAGTCGTTGTGATGACTGGAATGATCCATGGATGCGTTCAAAATCGCCAAATGGTAGAGGAGGTTCCCGAGATCTTGGGGAAAAACGACGTCGTGAGCGCCGAAGTTATAGTAGTAATTCGACTTATAGCAGTTCAAGCAGTTCTCAATCCGATTCTACCTCTGATTCAAGTCGTTCTGCAAGTCCACAAGATCGTCACAGACGTAGATATAACTCACACAAAATTTCACCGTCAACAGCACGAAGGACAGGTGGGCGAAACTTTCGATCCATTACACCTCCCAGAAGAGCAAGAGGATCCTCAAGTAAGTCTATTGCAAATATGAAAACTAATTTTCTAGTAGTCATATCTAAAAAATCATTATTATAATTTGAAAACTACACATTTTGTAGGAATATTGTAATGTAGATTACAATACAACCCAAGCGCACTAGAAATATCGATTTTGAAAAAGTCGAATTTCGAACATAATTTCATTTAATTTGAAATGTAATATTTTATTAGGTTTGTTTCTTTACTTGTCAAAATCGCCACTTTCTAGTCAGAATTTACAGAATTTATCCAACATGAAGACAGGGTTGGAAACCTGTAGAGAGAATTATATTTCAAAATAGAAGGAGAAGAAAGAAAGAACAGGAAAAATCATGTGGGAACCGAGAAAGAAAGCGTGAAAGAGAGGGAAAAATAAAAGAGCCTAACAGAACTTAATAGACCAAACTTCCTTCATTTTTTATTCAAAATAAAATTAATAATCAAATTCATCAACCGATTGTTTAATATTTAAAGTGGGAATGAACCTTTGATAAACATAAATTTAGAGAAATTAATAATATTTTCAAAGTTTTTTTGTATGTTTTCACATTATTTTTAGATCGATTCTATTTTAATTTGAATATTATCAAATATTCAGATTTATAACCCTATGCTATATATTATAGAAACAGTAAAAGAAAATCATGAAAAACATAAAATAAATATAACAATGTTTTGGTGGTATACATATAATCAAAGCGATACAAAAAATACAAGTTTTATCTATTCAATTAATTAAATATATTTAATTCTGTTTACGTTTTGAATTCCATTTATTTTAGTATTGTTACTTATCAAACTGAAAATTATTAATTTTATTCAAAAATATGAAAATATTTAAAATTTAAACTACTTGTATGAACTTTCATTTAGTAGTTTGAAACTCTAATTCAAAGAGGGAAACAGGGATGGTATTTCCAGTATAAAATCAAAGTTAACAAATATATTTATTTAAGTCTATTATAAATTTTTAATTTTAAACATGGCCTTAGATATTTAAAGTGGGTACGAACCTTTGTTAGATCAACACTAAACATTATTTTTCATTTTTCAAACTCAATTTCAGGATTTCTGAAGACTACCTAATAGATTCTTTAAATATCTGCATTTATATAATTCATTGATCGACCATCATTCATTACGAATTCGCATATTTCATTCTAGTTTAATATTTAGGAAATAAAAACAATATCATAATAGTTAATTAAAAGATTTTAAACTAATAACAAAATGATGTAGTGATGTACACTACGAACAAAACAGTTAAAAATAAGCCCGATATTTTTTTGATTGCTAAACATTGAAATATCAATATTTCAAAAAAAGATTCATTAAAAAAAACTAAATATTCTAAAAGTTTCTATACACGTTTGAATTTACATTCAAAATTTTAAATTACTAAAAACAGAAATCGACTTAATCTACTAAAGGAACAATGTTATCCTTAATAATACAATCTTATCTTAAATAAAAAATAAATTATCAATAATGTTGTTATAAGAATTTGGCCCATTAAAGAATATATTGGTAAATAGCTGCATATGTGGGTCTATAATTCACGATACTTCTTTAATTTCACCTTTGAGATTACTGCTCAAAATAGCGTAAGAAAAACAATTCAATTTAATTTCACCGTCTTACAGTGGTCCCAAAAAGTGTTTTGGAAGAAATTCTGTAACTTTGAAACTATTTGTCGTTTCTCATATATAGTTTCCAATAGATTTGGTGTAGGACATATTCTTTGTGTTTCTTGAACTTGACCTTAAAAGTTTGTCATCTTGGGAACTATAAAGAAAAAAATCGGCAAAATTTTGTTTATGATTTATATATCTTATAGTTATAGAGATATTTAGATCAAAAAAAATTGACCCATTTGGATGTTTTTCTTTCTTTTTTTATTTAGTACGCTTTTTGAGCCCAAAACATCTAAAAAATCTACCTATGTAGATTCCTGATTTTTTTAAATGGTAACATTTTTTTACTTTATGTTCTGAAGTATTCTTTATGATAAGTAATTTTAACTTGCTGTTATAAATAATGTTGCTTTGTATTTTAGTGAAGATTCACGCAGTTAGTGCTCAAGTTATTTTTTAAGTTTTGGAGGAGCTTAAGTTCCTAGATAATTCAGAATTTTTTATTTTTTTAATTTATTTTTATTTTTTAAACCAAAAGTTTTTAAGTTCAATGCACTTTTGTAATAAGATTTGTAAAATTTGACCTTAAATGTAATCTTAAAATTTAGAAACTATTATAGAATTTGAATTTAATATGGACACTTTGTCCAGTAGGACATAAAAAGGTTTCCACTTTTTCATTCCAAAGTACCTACCCGGGAAAATTTATTAAAAAGTACTTTTTTCAGTAAATTTGATCATTATATATTAGTTATTCACAAAAAAGTATAGTCAAAGTAAATATTTTTTTGTTGAAAAATAATAAAATTTCGGTAGGGCTAGCGGGTAAAGTAATCCCCTAATGACCTCTTTTCCTAAACTTCTGCTTTAAAATAAGTCATTATTAATCCACATAGTAGCGTATTAAAAATCCGAAACAGGAAACCGTTCTTACACTTTAAGAAACCATCATATTTAATTTCTAATTATTCGATAATTAGGTCAACCGGGTTTTTATTAAAAAATGTTTTTTAAGATTTTTCACTAAAAATTTAGTACTCAAAACAATTTTCATAACACATAAAAATTTTAAATCACATCCTTGCCTTTGAAAGACTGAAAAGCCTGAAAGAAATGGGAGAATAAAGTGTTTTTGACAGTTTATCAAACCTCCAGTATTAGTGCATTTATGTATGATTCAAATACGTGTCATATTTATTTCATAGAAATAAGTTATGTTCAATAAATTTAAATAAATGTCTCATAATGGTTAACCGATTTTTTTCACATTTGTTTCACTTTCTTCTGTAAATGCAATTTATCGAATAATTCGAAAATCTATTTACTGACAAATTCTTGCACACAAATTTTGTAAAAATTTGTATATAATCCAGATATTTATATTTTTTTTGAAAAAAATTTTCGGTGACCAATCTTGAAAATCCACTTCCCGATCCCAGGATTCACCAAGAAATTTCCTTATTAAGATCAATTTGAAAATGTCTCAAAAACGTTAATGTAAAATTTCGTAAAAAATCTCAGTAGTTTAAAAGTTACAGAATTATTTAAAAAAATCGTTTCAGGACAATTGTAGATCCCCTGGATCTACTGGGAACTTGTGCTCCTCCAAAATCAAATACGAAACATCACAAGACCAATGTGAATTTTTATTAAAAGAAAAATTTACTACAGTAAATTTTCCAAAAAAGCATGTTATCAATATGCATGGCATGGTACTGTGATTTATCTAAGCACAAACATTAAAGTATTGGTGATGTTTTTAAATTTTCTCTCATGATAAAAGATAATTGTCTTCCAAATTTGTAACCACCTTTTAATTTGAAAACAAAATATTCCGATAATCTGTATATAATTTAATATAGTTTGGTGTAAAAATGCAGCAACTTAATGTTTCAAATAAATGGTTATCTATTTCTTTAAATTTTTGTAGAAAAGAAAAAAATATTTCTAGTTTATAACAATAATTTTCTCTAGTATGACTTTTCATTTTAAATACAATTTATTTGATTTGACCTTGATTTATACAATTTTTTGTATAGTGTCGGTTTCTTGCCGACTATAGCCACCTCCTTCACTTCGTTAAGTATTACTTAGCAGTTGCGCTTCTCCTAAATCATCTACACTCATTTCATTCTTCCGTCAGTATCAGTTCATATGCCTGATAAACACTATAATCAAATTCCATATCTTCTTTTTAATTAGCATTATGTTTGTTATACTATTAGGATTAATTGATGAACCGATTTTATCCACCAGATCAAGACTTAAATCTTCGAATCTAAAGAACAATGAACCTATCAATTAATCACCAAAAGAACACTGAACCTATCAATTAATACCAAATATAAAAATGTGTATAGTATACATTTTTATATCTGGTATTAATAGTTCCATTGGCCATTTGGTGAGCTTTGCAATCTTCGCTGAAAATTCCTTATAGTGTGGTTTTTCTCTCTTAGTCTCTTTATTCTTATTGCCTTCTGAAATTGTCATATTATTGGTGTATAACCTATACAACTCGTCTGCAACCAGATCAAAAACGTTTGATCTGCCCCAGTCCACCGATGTTAATCATAATCCTAGTCCCCATAAGTAGTTCACAGTAGTTGTTCCATAAGACCCGTTTTGGCCGTTTGATGTCCCACTTATACTTATTGAAGCTCCAGCCCGAGGGTTCCTAGTGCACTTTGCCCTATTGAACAACTTTCTGACAGCAGACCGTTGCTCCATAAGTTGCGCGTCCACCATCGTGGCGGTATAAACAATAGGACAGTGAAGTTCAAAATTCCCCACAATCGCCCTTGTAAACGCCTCAACAGTCCTATCAATATCATCCCCAAGGGTCATGCACGATTATTACTCTAACATGTGTCCAGTACCCTTCGCCTGTGCGATGACCAATCTGTCTTGCTCCTATTATGAAAAGTTTCCCTACTCGACCTGCCAAAATACTATGATCAGAAAACCAACAATCTGCCGATACCTCCCAGTTCCTATCATAATACCCGCCGAGTTTAGCCTATTACAGACAGACAAATTATTGGACACATTGAAATCAAAAAACCAACTCACCTCTCTTGTTCACATTATCGCATAGTTATGCGCATTAGCATCGCATCCCATAACTAGCTTGGTGCCTCGTTGTCCGGCCATATTTACCAGACCTTGCGTCTTTACACTTGGGGGATTCGCCGCATCATAGGGAATGTATACAGAGGCCAAAATTATTGCCTTGCCGTTGTCTAAAAGAATTCAGAATCATTAGTTTCAGCTCATCCATCGCCAATATACAAGTTCTTACCTTCTCATTTGTAGACGGTACAAACAATGTATATCCCGTGTCCCTAATACCGACGAGCCTGTTGTTGTTGATCCAGGGCTTCTGTATTAGGGCCACGTCATCCTTGTTCTCGGTGAGGCGGATAGTAAGTTCGGTTGATGCCGCTTTATGGTGATATAGGTTTATTTACATCACCTGCACCTGAAACTATAGTGCCAAAACCGTAACAAGGTATCCCACTCATCGAGTCAAGTTTATCCAGAGACCTTTGGTATACTGCGAACCTAAAGTCTCTTCCTTACGCCATTGAAAACAGTAGCTTCAACTGTCTGGTATTGAGACCCTCATTCTGGTTCTCCAGACATCAGTATGTATTCCACCGATTGCCCTTTGTCAAGACAATTTCTTTCAAGACAAGTTTCTCCACCGACCTTCATAGCTCAGGACTATTCTTTCCATCAGGATCGCTCCTGTCTATGAATACCGCTTAAATTCCGCTGTTCTTTAGCGACTGCGTTGCTCTCTTATGTCTGTGACTTCGCTGCTTTCTGTGTAGTTAGTAATGGCTGATCTTTCTCTGAATTCTGACTGCAGACGGAAATCACATCAATTTCATTGTCCTCATCTATATTATATAAGAGAAAGATCACCAATTAACCTTGCCGTAAACGATTCAGCAAATGACTGACGACCAGTCAAAAGTACATGGAGAATTTTGTCCGCATGTTCCAGAAGGATTCCGTGCAGTCCGTCCAATTCGACGTTGATGCTAGCATCTGTTGCCTTACCGGATGGACTAGAATCCCTCTGGACCTTAGTGTCCTTATCGAAGGTATTGTCAGTTCGTGTTCCTTTTATTACCGTTTCCGTCATCTACATCCTTTCCGTTATTCGTTTTATTTTCTTTAAATTCATTTTCCATACAGTCCCACGAGTGTGCACGTAACAAAGAGAACATCGCGCGTAGCATAGTCATAGTCTTAAAACCAGCCCGTGCCGTAGACATTGGAGTGTTTCTATTTCGGTTGGTACGCGGATTCCACCCAAACCCCCCTATCCGCCACCTGGGCACGCGTCCGATGGGAGTGAAATAGGAAGACTCCACACGGATAATAATTGTGTGAGTCATAATCCTTCTGAGTATACCAACGAGGCCTTTCTACATTCGTATTCCAGATGGAACTTAAAATTAATTTGATCGTCTATCATTACTCTTAAATGTCCTCATTTCCAATTTTAATATTAGTTTTCTCTCTTTTTCTTCGATTACTAATTAATACTGCCTTTGTCATATCATCTGCTAGCTCCTGTCGTTCAGTCACATCTAGATGAACCTTATAGTATCATTTGCATACATTTCCACTTCGTCCAAATATCGTGCGCATAGTGCGACACCTATATCGTCCACGAAACCAACAATATTAGATTCACTAGATATATCTAATTTCAGTATATCGGTGTACATCACGTTCCAAAGTAGTGGTCCTAGGAGTGATCCCTGATGTCCCACAATGTTCTATCTGTGAAGTTATCACCTATGATCCTCCTCAAATAATTTGAAATAGAGCTACCATAATGTGTCTCAATTCTGCACTATTAAATGCGTTTTTAATATCCGTGCGCAATATTTCATCTTTAATTAACACTGTGTAGATGGTTTTGAAACCAAGAGTTTCCGACAGACAAATAGGTCTGTAAAATAAAGGCTCTCCCAGTGTTTACCCTGTTTTAATAACAATACAAGTTTCTGCTTTTCAAATTCTTGGGAAATTATCTTATTCGGAGACAGTTCGTTAATACCTCAGCAAACATCTTCGGTCTGGAAGGGACAAATCCGTATAACTTCGTCTGACAATGGTTTTACTTTTAAATGTTATGACATTAAAAAGTAAACAAGAACATCCACGATTCTCCTAAGAAGTCGTGGACACATTACCTTAGGTTTTTTCTGACATTTTAAGCGCGTCAGCACTATGCGATAAGTATCTCTCAATGGGTCCAAATCCACCTCTCTACTCTATTGCCGACTGATTACGTCTAGCGAGTTGATATATCTCCTTATAAGTTTGTGCCTCTTGCTGGCTTCTTTCCTTTGTGATAACCGTCTTTCCCTTTTCCCTTAAAAGTCCTGCTATTTCCGGCTCTGGTTGGTAAATTCTGCTAAAAAAAATATATCTAAATAGGGTTAAATTAAGTAGTATTAAGTAGCATTTTTATTTTATATCAAGTAAATCTTATATGGAGTAAAGTGTAGGGTATGAGGTGTGTTTTTGTAAGTACATCAGCAATCATTTGGTTAGTATATCCACTTGTTTCGTTTTTTTAAAGGAGTAGTTGTTGTTTAAGGCGTCTTGCAAAGCTCCATTGTTGTCACAATGTATCACATAATTTTGTTGCTATTGGGGTTGAGTTCCGCTTCTAGGCATTTAAGCCAAACTGGATAGCTGCAGTCAAAAATATAAACTTGGCTTCCGTCGAAGGTAACGCTAATGTCTTCTGCTTTCTTGTTTACCACGAAATTGCGACTACTTGGTATACAAAAACATAGCCTGATGTGGATTGGCGGCTATCAACATCTCCAGCACAGTCTTCATCGCAATAGCCTTTTATTTCACCTCCTGATTATTTTATTATTACGCGTTGAACAGCTTCCCAATGTGGTTTGCCAGGATTTGTTCGAAATCTACTAAGCAAATTTACCGCATAGCTAATGTCGGTACGATTAATTTGGGATGCAAACAATAGACATCGACTGCATATAGGTGATTTTTGACATATCAATTTTTATTGTAATCCATTGGAGTGTTTACTTATCGAAAACGAACCAGGGCATCCTTTATATATCGTAATTGATCAAGTTTTTATTGTCTGCACCTCTAGTGATCCTTGTAAGCACTGATGATACTTCTCCCATGTCAAAAAGTCGTCGACATTTATGGCCATGTACAATATTTGATCACAAGTTTTTTTATGGTAGACACATTGGTCGACTTCGCTTCTCACAAGACTAGTTTAAGTAGTTTGTTGTTGATGGTTTCTCATATTGGTTTGGCGCCCACTCGCCACCATTATCTTCTATGGGTGATTGCAAAGGTGATAACTGACCACCGAATAGCTCACACAACAATTGGATCTCCGTTTCGCTGCCATCTGAATCATCTCCAGTTGTAGGATTCGATTCATTTTGTACAGGATCATAAGCCTGAAGCATCTCTGGACAATAAAATGCGGCTTTATTATTCGCACTGTCGTTGTTTTGTTCTAAAAATATTGCATCACGACTTATAATTATTTCATGATTCTCGGGGTTGAATAATTTGTGGGTTTTATTTTCTGAACTTTACACCATAATACATTTATTTGATTTTTCGTCTTACTTACGCCGCTTTTCTTTCGGTATGTATACCAGAGCTGGACATTCGAATACTCTTAGGTATTTGAAGTTATGGTATAAGCCACTGCCGATCAAAATGCATCTTACTCGTTCCACCAAAGTTCTGTTTATTCTCTCCGCAGTACCATTTTGTTTAGGAAAATCTGGACACATCTTTTAATTAATTACGCCGGAATCAATCAATCTTGTCGAACACTGATTCTTGGCCATTTTCTTGAAAGTTACAAATGTGTCGAAACACCGGATTTCCTCTTCATCATAAATGCAGCATGATTCCTTTTAAAAATAACTGTTTTGCTATCTTTAGTTATCTGGCGTACGGAGAGAAAATTTGAACACAAGTTTGGTATATATACAACGTTTTTAACAGTTACACCTTTTTTTCCACATTCGTCGACGTCACCAGTGCATTCAAGTTCATCGCACTCTTGTTAGCAACTACGTATGCTATGTAAATGTTCACGATTGTTTATCATATGGTTGCTAGCGCCACAATACATACCAATATATATATTTGTTGCTGTAACATCTGGAAAGAATTTATCAATTTTTTATCAATTTATCAATTTTTGTTCAATTCCAGGCCAAGGAATCTGACAACCTCGATTGGTTGGGTCCATAGATCCTCAGGAGAGAGTGAGGTTGGATGTGACTGGCAGTTGTATAAATGACCACATGCAGGACATAGGTTTGGGACGGCACGGTCAATACGAGACCAAAATGTATTGAGCCTGTTGCTCCATCCTTATCTCTTGTTGACCGCTGCAAAATTTGTTCATTGTCTGCATTGGGCGGTGAGCGGCCACAATGCACGACATTCATACGGTAACTTGAAACCGCGAAATTCAAGGCGCCTCTGTGAATGTCGTTTAAGCTGTCATATACGAATTCTGATCGGCAGTAATCCAATTGTATAATATTGAAGTTAGAATGGTTTCTCCGATAACATCCTAGAAGGAACTGCTTACTTAGAATTTCATTATGTTCCTTTATTGGAAGGATCTTTGTTTGCTCATGTAGAAGGTGAATTGAGGACATTTGTATACAGCCCGTTATAGTTCTTAAGGCTGCAATTTGACAGCTTTGGATTTTTTTCACTGAGTATCACTTTGCGATGGTGTCCACACTGGAGCAGCATAATTCGCAACTGGCCTGCAAATCGTTTTATATGTAGCCAATAAGGTTTCTTTATCCATACTCAAGTACTGCCGGCTAAAGCCTTGAGGACCTTATTTCTACTTCGCATTTTGTGCGTGATTGTAGTAGCATATGCTGAAGAAGTGAATAGGCTATCAAATGTAACTCCCAAGATTTTTGGGTGGTTAACTGTCGGAATTTGTACTCCATCGACAGTGATGACTAAATTCATATTTACCTATTTTGTCCAGGTAATGAAGAGTGTTGCAGTTGATTTCGCTGGTGAAAGTTTCAAGTTTCGTGCAGTGAAGAAGTTGTGGATTTCGTTGAGATAACCATTTACCAAACCATATAGGTCATCAACTCTATGTCCCGTAGCCATTATCGTACAGTCATCTGCATATGTTATCACGTCTACTCCGGGTGGAGGCGCTGAGAATTTCTAGAGGTAGAAATTAAACAAGAGTGGTGAGAGCACACCGCCCATCGGAACTCCTTGCGACTTTATGTCCCGAAATTCGACAAATGACTGACGTCCACTCAAATAATATAATCCATCTCTTCATATTGTTTGACAATATGACTGCAGGATATCCTGGAAGAGAACCGTATTTCTTACCGTATCAAATGTATCCGTATCAAGAGCCATCATGATTGTACGTTCACAAGGTTTTTGTTGATTCAAACTATGCGCGATTTGAGTGGTTACGGTTGTTAATGTTTTTGTTGTGCTGTGCATTTTGCGGAAACTATGCTGGTAGCGAGCTACTGTAAAATGACAAGACGGATAGGGGAGGAGAAGAGCCTCATGAGTCTTTGCGACAGGAGGCAAGAAAGAAATCGGCCTGTAGGATTGTCCCTCATTCGCATCTTTCCTAGGTTTTAGAATGAGAATGACTCTACCAATTTTCCAGGCATCGGGTATTAACAGGCTTTGCATTGACAAATTAAAAACCATTGTCAAGTACTCAACTCCTCGCTCGCTAAGGTTCTTTATATCGATATTCCGTCGGGTTCAATCGCTTTAGATGGTTTAGATGCCTTGATGGCCTCTGTAACTTTAAGCGGTGTAAATAATGGTGGTGAGTCCATGACTGGAAGGTTGTGAAGTTTGCGAACAACACTTCTTTTCGCTTTATCTCTCTCCGGATGCTCAATAAATAGTCGTCAAAAAGCTCGCGAGCAATCCTTAGGTTCGGAAATAGTTTTATCTGCAAACCCGAGCATTAAAGTCTTCGAGGACTAATCGGATGTTGACATCCAATATAGTCCTAAAATCGGGACGGTAGCCTGTTTGACAGCTGGCTACTGACGGAACATAGACATTACAGACCTCGAGATCCACATCTCCAAATCTGACAGAAATTCCTTGAATTTCAAAGTATTTATCTCTTGATCCTGATTCGGTCTTTTCAGAGAACGTTGTATCCGTTACAACTATGCAGACTGGAATTACTCGTCAGTTTCGTCTCCTGCACCGCAGCGACTATAATGTTATTTTGTCCCATGGGTTATATCAGTTACTTTACCCTGGAGACTATTACAGTTAAACTGCAGTGTTCGGACTGCATCGGCGACTGATGAGGTGGTTGCTGTTGTTGGCTGCAGTTGTGGTGATTGTGTTAGGGAGGGTGGTGGTGTTGCATAAGATTATGACGATGCACAGTGTTTCCGAACATAAAAATATTTAGAACGATGTAAAATATTTTACTTAAACTAATGACAAAATTTTTTAAATTATCTTTATAGAATCAAAAGTTATAAGCCTTCAAATTTGAATTTTCAACAAATGTCGATTTTTTGTCAAACAGTTATACTTTTTTTAAGTTATACAGAAATGTTCTTAAATAGCCTATACCGAATTCTATTTTTTTGCAAGACTACTTTATTGGCTTTTGTGTAATAGAAAAAATGTTTCAAAACTTAAATTTTAAAGGTTCGGAGTTTTTTTAATTCAACCTACTTTTTCACAATATTCTGATTTCTGGTTTAATTTCTCAAATCGCAAAGCTGAAATTTTAAAAGACTTATGGTATTGTAATAGAAATGTTTGCTTTCCGATATCGGTTAGAAAGATAAAGCAAAAAATAAAAAAAAAATATTTTAAAAAAATTTTGAAAGTTTTTTGGAATTATGGATTTCTTTTAGAAGAAACAAAATAATGTTAAAAGTTTCCGATTAAGTGTCAAAAAGTCTATCTATGTGCAATATTCAAGGCATTTCTCCGTAAAAAGTGTGCAACAAATTTTGTTTTTGTCAATAATGTTATACATTTCTGGAATTTTTGATACATTGATAAATAATTTGTCTAACTTCATCTTTCCATCTGCCAATAATATTGATCGAAACATTACAAGTCTTGGTAAATTTTTGCAAATTATATTTTTATAACTATTTCTTCATAAAAAAGTCAATACGTGTACGTAATCATTATAACCTGTTGATTTGAGTTATTTATTGAAACTGACTTAACTAAATCGTACAATGTAATGTCGTTAATTTTAAATATTTACAGAGTTACATACATTTACATAGTGTTAAATTAAGTAGTATTTTCTATCAAGTAATGTGTAGGAGAAATACATGATCTTATACACTTTTCATTTACTATTAACAATGGTGTAGTGTTCACTAACGAAACATTTAATTACCCTCACAATTACTACCGAGTCAGTATCTCTCCTTCGGAATGTTCGAACATTCCCCATATTACAAAGGACGAAGTCCAGTCCGGTAAATGCCTCCATCAAAAAACGCCCTATGGCGTTTGTGTAACTACATCCAGAATCAACTGACCATGCCTTCGGTCCATGCCTTCTTGCGTCTTCTACTAAAAATTTATACAATTTAGATATATTTAAATACGCAAAAACCATTTTCTTGAAGTTTTTTATTAATGATATAAAAAGATTTGGCTCGTTTTATTTTTCGTTGTAATTTATCTTTAAAAGATTTAAATTCTGTCAAAGTGGAGATATAAATCGGCATTTTGACATTATAGCAAAAGTGCTATAATCTTATTTTTCATATTTTTAAAGAAATTATAATTCTTACATTTTTTCAACTATTTAATGCACATAGTGTTTTTCTGAACTAGAAACATATTAGTGTATTAAAAAATGGGGAAAATAGAAAACCATTTATTAATGCATAATTTCATTACCACTTTTTGCATGTAAATATAAATCTCATTGCATATGCAGAAAACATAGAATTAAATCATACAAAGTATAAATAACTTTTTTATTTATATAACTCTTAATTATTTTCAATTCGGATAAATATTTTTTTTAGTTTTACATCAATCACCTAATTTGAAAAGAAGAACAACTATGTCATCTCCCGTTTATAATAGAGGAGGAGCATTTAGCCCTGTACACAAGAGAAAACGATTTTCACCATTAGTGGAAAAGATTCGTAGTGAAAAGTCAAAAACAAAACATAGACACTCTTCGAGTTCCTCTGAGTCAGGTAAGATTATACTTTTTTATTGTAGTTCAAATATTAAGAAATAATATATCAGATTCTACAGCTTCTGATTCAGAGTCTGATACTGGATCTTCTTCATCTGAAAGTTCTTCACAGTCCAGAGATCAAACTCCTCCTAAAAAAACAAGAATTTCTGATAGACTAACAACTAATGAAAGAAAAGGATTAAAAAGAGGTAAATGATTTTAAGTGTCATTTATTTATTTATTTAATAATTTATTTATTAAATTTTTTAACAGATCTTCCTAAGAAAAGGTCTCCAATTTCTATTGAGTTGAAAAAACCAACTCCTGTTGGAGTATCTGCCTTGACATCGCCAACTCAAACCGGATCGTCTGAAAAAGAGTCCAAAAAATCACGACGAGAGGAACTTTTGAAGCAATTAAGAGCCGTTGAAGATGCAATTGCAAAAAAACGTTCAAAGCTTGCATAATAAACCAGATAATAAGACATCAACTTATTTGTTGCAAAATATAATATAATTTTTTACTTTAAATTTAAAAATTAATACAGAAAAACTAACATTCTATTACAATCATATTTTTTCGAAAAGGAAGAAAATATGTAAAGGGACTAATTCCTAAAAGTACGTTATAAAAATTAACATGGTAATATGACAGTTTATTCATAAATTATGGAATTTTTAATATAACTTTTGCAATAAAGTCGTACTATATAGGAGAATATTTATTTCAATTAAAAGTTAAAAGAAGATACATATGTTTTATTTCTTTTTGCTGTTGTCACAAAGAAATGAAACACAAATAAATTAATAGTGGGCAGTTGTCCCAAACAATGTTATCTGTAATTTGGAAGTAATGAATATTTTTGATGAAATCACACATGAACGTTCTAGAGGTGGTTCCCAATCACCGAAAAAATGCCAACATTTTCGTTGATCTAAAATGTATAACAGTTTATTTTCCTGATATTGTGCTATTCTGAATGGCAAGACCGGTTAAGTTCTTGGGGACAGTAACGCGCACCCTAACTTTGGAACTCGATGATGATGTCCCCGCGCTAGTTCATCAGATATTACTGAGTCTACCACTCACTCTGATAAATTGCACAACCTGCTGGACGGAATCTCTGGGATCAGACCACTTACCCATAATCGTTTAACCGCAGTGACCTAATGAAGTTATCATCTCTGAATGACGCATATACATGAGCCAATAGAAAGTAAAATGTTACTCAGTTTATAGTTTTGGAAAGCTAGCGAAATGAACTCAACTAATTTAGGAAAAAATGAAATTGTTACATATTATTTATACCTTATATCCTTTTAGAAAAAACATTCATCAAGATTTTTGATTTTACGTTTGTTTATTTGACTTTATAATAAAATTTAAAAAAAGACAAGATTTGTATATCCTTTTTAAATCACATCCAAATTTATGTATAAAAAAGTTATTAAAATATTTGATAGATATTTAAAGAAAATAATGATAAAAAATGTTTTTATAAGCTTATTTTTACTTTAAATATTTTTGTAAAAGTAAGTTAAAAATTTTCACCGCAACTTCAAAATTCTTATATTCGCGTAGATATCTTTCGGAGTTAAATTAATATTCTAATGCACTGTAAATAATAATTTAAAAATTTTAAACGAAAAAAAAGTTATTTAAAATTTTTCTTGAAGCCCTCTTTTGTACAATTATATGTGCATTAGTAAGATATTTGTATGTAATAAATTTTCTATTTGAGCTCAAAAATTTTAATTAATCATTTATTTATTTACTTTTAATATTAACCAAAAACTAAATTATTATTTTACATCTTTGGTTAATATTAAAATTACATAAATTAATAGATATTATTTAAAAAATATATGTAGTATTTTTTGTCATCTTAAGTATTAATTATTAAAAAAAAATTGCTGATGATTTCTAATTATAAACGATTTAAGGCGATGAAATTCCTTCTACTTAAGTAGTCGCGCTTAATTGTTTTAATTTTGTAATGTTAAAAAATTATGATTATGGGTAAACACATCTAGATACATCAAGGATGTATCGTCCTTGGATCGATTGCCACAATTACATTTTAAGGATATATGGAAGGATATATGCCCTTCTTCCAATTACGATAAAATTCACAGTGCATTTTATAAATACATACATAAAAACGTTGTAACTGGAAATTTGTTACAATTCGATTACAATTGTAGCCAAAATTACATTTTAAAGATTTAAGATATATTCCCCAAACAAATGTACACACTGCCTAAGGTAATTCCGCAAAACCGGAATGAAATGTTCTCATGAAGTATTTAGTCTCATAGGAATTGATCTCAGTCAAGTTTTTGTTCAAAACTCTTGAAGTAACATCTTAGCTTTTGTTACAATTGGACATAAAAGTCCGAGAGGATCAAAGAAGTATTTATGTGAAAATTTTTGTTATTATCTGAGCCCTTTGGCTGATTATTCTTTCCAGTAACAATTCAACTAAGCGATATCTTTTGCAAATTAGGCAGGTTAGAATTAAACTTTATTAGTCCTAAACAAATCTTTCTGCGCCTATTAACAAATCTATTTTCTGTAGTCTATGAAAACTAGGATCAGCTAATTCTATATTCTTTGGAATATTAAGGCTTGTTGTCAAATTTTTCCATCAGGTTGTAAATTAGTTATCGAACTCAATACCTCAATACAAGCTGGTATTATTTCAGCAGCGGGAGGAAGTCTATCTTTAAAGCAGCTGAGATAATACCAGCCAGGGAGAAATCTGATATTACCCTCACTGACTCTCTTAAAGAATCTCAAAAAGAGATGGTTAAGAGGGTCAGATCAGGTGATTATCAGCATTTTACGACGAAGAAGTCTGTCATAGATCGGGATCACCCCGATGGTAGAATTAGCGCGATGGTAGAATAATACGAAAATAAATTATATTATGCGAAAAGTTTTACATAAAATAAAATATTTTTAATATAAAAAATACACCTAGTATTCGACTTTCGACATAAATTAAGTGTTTTTTTAACAACATACAAAAATAAAATTTTATTTATATTTAACACAACTGAAAATTTATTTAATAAACTATAAACAGTAAAAGTAAAACTTTTTTGAGTGTAGGAATTTGCACACTTCTCTAAACTAAATAAACAAGAAAATAACATAAAGTAATAATACTTCATTTAGTCACTGTTTACTCGAGTTAGAGGAAGATGGTTAGAATCAGGATTGTCAGATATATGTTCAGCTCTATTGCCAAAAATTAATAAATAATTCATATTTGTTATGAATAAATTCATAATAAAACCACTGACGCAAATATGAATTACAAAATTAATTTTTAAAGATTACCTTTTTAAAATGTAGAAATTTTTTATATTATAACATAATTTTTTATTGATTTATTTAAATATATGAAAAGTTCAAAAGATGGTTAGAATCAGGATTGTCAGATATATGTTCAGCTCTATTGCCAAAAATTAAGTTCAAAATCGACAATTTGCTTTCAGTTTAATTCTAATAATCATTATTTAAAAATATTTATTCGGTTTCAAAACTGTAAAAATGTGTGGTAAATAAATAAATTTGACTCGAGAGATTTCCATAGTTTATGTTTGATTTTCACAAGTATTTGGTATCTATGAAATAGTTAGAACCTAAAGATTCACAACTTTTAATAAAAATTATGTAGAATTTATATAAAAAAACTTAAATTTTCCAATTTTTGACGATGCGGTTTTTGAGTCTACTTCCGTAAGCGCATCAGCAAATGGAAATAATCGAAATCGGAAATCTTATAATTAATAAAATATACTTACGAATAATAATATAACAAAGAACTAGAATCTCTTCAGATAAAAACAAATTTAGTAATACATCTAATTATTTAAAAAGAAAACTTAAAGAATTTAAAAATAATTCTGTGAACGATTTTTAAAGAATCTGTAAGCAACTCGAAATGATGAATATAATTTCTGGAATGAGAAAAAATACCTTAAACGTCCCATTAAGCGTAATATTCTAATTAATGATGAAAAAGAAAATTGGTGTAGATATGATTAAGATGCATTTATGTAGTATGTATAAATGTATTGTAAGTGTAATGTGGTTTGTTTAAAAAAGATTTAAAAAATGGTTAAATTTATTCCCATAACAGTTTATGATTTCTATAATCGCCAGAGTTATCAATATCGGACGAAACGGAACTGCGACAAGGCAATGGAAATCTATCCCTAGTGTAAGCTAGCTTTTCTTTTGACTCTCCGGTATTAACATCTACACCAGAACTGCAACACAAACAGATGATGAAAACCAAACCATTTGGGGAAGGGCAAATACTTACTGTAATAAAAGTAATATCTTAAAACTAACAAAAAGTAATATCTCAAAACTAACAACCTAATAACCCTTAATATTGGTAAAAAAGCTACTTTCGTTGATAAGAAATGGTTTTAAATTTTGTTAAGAGGTGGACAGCGTCAATGATGATCTAAAATTTAAAAGTTTCTATCTAAAACACTCATATAGACAGAAACACTACTGGATGAAAAGGGCAAATATTTAATTTTGAAGACAGCGGGACGTGATGCTAAATTTCCGGTACTCCCATTGCAAGAGGTGGCTCTTTTATCAGCTCATCTTTTGGCAATTTATAACGATTGTCTAACGTATGAATACATGTCCGCGGTTGGACAAGAGGTTTAGGGTATTGTTTTTACCCAAATCTGACAAAGGCAGCTATTTAACTTTAGATTTTTAATCCAATAAGCCTAACCCATTTTTAATTAAGAAAATGGAATGAATCCATGTTGAAACAATATAGCAGATGAGATTTAGACAAATGCATATATCAAATTAGATGATACTGCATACATGATTTCGTCTCTCAGTGACAAAATATATTCTTTATATATATATATATATATATATATATATATATATATATATATATATATATATATATATATATATATATATATATATATATATATATATATATATATATATATATATATATATATATATATATATATATATATATATATATATATATATATATGTTATATAGTTAAATTTTGTTGAAAATTAGAAAATTTTGTTTTCGAAATTTTGAGGTTATCTCAGACATATATACAACTTTGCTAATGAAACTATAGGTGTTTTTAATAGGAAACTGCTTGGGACAAACAACGTGTAAAATTTTACGAAATTGTTTCCAACAAACAGACGAACGTGGGTAAATCGACTCATGTATAATTTATATGACAAAGTTAATATAACAATATTGATTAATAATGAATGAAGAATGTTTCATATGTTTCAAACAGATGTAATGTAATATGCCAAACAAAAAATTTAAAATATCAAGGGGAATCTTGCAGTTAATTATGTATACTTTAAAGGCTTACTGAGTATGAAATAATCTGAAGTTTAAGATTAATTACTTCTTTCGAATAGATAAAGTAATTTTTTACCTATATTGAAAAGTTTAAAGGTTTTAGAGGTCCTCTACTGTTATTGGCTTTTATTGTTATCCGAATTACTTAGTTCTTCTAATATGTCTCAAAACTATTTTATAAATTTTCAGATGAATTAAAAAGTTCAATAATTTTCAGTTTTAAAGCTATTCCGAAACTAGTATGCTCTATTGTGAACTCTCTGAAATTTTTGATACTTAATCAACAAAAAGTACTTTTCGACATCAATGGGAAGAATGTTTTTCAATTTAAAATTTTTTTGTTCTTGTTTGTCAGCGTAATGTGAGCGTATTTACGGAAACTGTATATGTACGAAACATGAAGTATTTACTTCATACGATTTTGTAGTGGAGGGTTCTGAAGATTCGGTATAGCCGAATATAGCATTCTGGTTAACATTAATTTTGTTTTATAACTACATCCAAAGATGTAGTATTTATTTCAATCTGGTAATTTGAAAGTAGACTGTATGTTTATTAAAAAATAAAAAATCTTTATTTAGTTTCAGATCACATGTAACTATTATGATTTAGTGCAAATAGATAGCTTAGGTTTCTTTTGAAAATCTGGAAGATATTTAAATGAAGACTAATCGTTTTAGAAAAACAAAACAACTCAAGTATATAAAAAACTTTTTAATATATATTGAAATGTTAAAATTTTTCTTCACTTCAAATATTTTCTTTAATATTAAGAAAAATTCATAAATATTATGAATTATGAATTCATAATATTATGAATTCATAAATATTATTAATATATATGAAATTCATAAATATTAATTCTATTCAAATTCCCTACTTTTAAAATAATTCATTTTTAATTCATTTTTTATGCTTTATTTCATATTTGTTATGAATAAATTCATAATAAAAACACTGACGCAAATAAGAATAAGGTTTTTGTATTTAGGAAAGTGTATATTATATTTATGAATTACAAAATTAATTTTTAAAGATTACCTTTTTAAAATGTAGAAATTTTTTACATTATAACATAATTTTTTATTGATTTATTTAAATATATGAAAAAGTTCATTAATATCACAACCGTGTTATAATATATTGAAAACAGGTTTTTAAATAAATTTTATAGTGCAAAAGTTATGAGAAAGTTCTTACCTTTTATGAACAACAATTATCAATGTTAAATTTAACAGAAACTAAGAGGATCAATTTGCGTGGTATGCAGTGTGTAAGAAGAGTATAAATGGATATGTTCTCTGTCTTACATATTGCATAAATGAAAATATAATTGAAAAAGATATAGGTTTGATTTAGCGTAGAGATGAGCGATACCGTTCACACTGTGAACCGTATCAAACGGATAAGTTTCATTTTAGATGAATCGCGCATTTATACTTAGCACCACCTTTAAGTAATTTTGCTGGTTCAAAATAAAACAAATACACTTAAATATGCAACAAATAAGAAAGAACGACTTTACAAATATCTGTTATTTCATAACTTGAGTCACTGCAGTTACCAGTGATTTACCAAACACAGTGATTTAATCACATCTCAAAGTTATAGTGGATCGTGTAAGCATCATATAAAGTTATAAAAAGCAAAAGTGTTATTGTTGTAAGAAGTGATTTTGTTTAATTGAAAGAAATGATAAAAAATGATTCCTTGTAAAAGGTGTATTTCAATGTTAATGAATATATTTTACATTTAAAAAAGGATCATTAATGTATTGTAAATGACAAATTCTAATGTGCATATGAAAAGTGCTTTAAATTTTTGACAATATTTATAGATTTAAAAGGCATTTTACAAGGAAACTTAAAATTGGAATGCAATTTGTTTAATAGTGGTTCTAGTGAAAGTGTGAATAACTGTGTTGATCCTTTTGATTGTGTTCCAGATCATACAAACAGTAACGATTTTAATTTGAATGAATGAAGAACTCTTTATTAAATTTCATTTTGCATTTGCATAATAAAACAACATTTCCCGAAAAGATGTTCTTGAAATTCAAAAAATTATAAAAAAATTTTTATTATTTTACCAATGATTAAAATAATGTAAACGATAAAAAATGATTCCTTGTAAAAGGTGTATTTCGATGTTAATGAATATATTTTACATTTAAAAAAGGATCATTAATGTATTGTAAATGACAAATTCGAATGTGCATATGAAAAGTGCTTTAAATTTTTAAATTTCATTTTGCATAATAAAACAACATTTCCCGAAAAGATGTTCTTGAAATTTAAAAAATTATAAAAAAATTTTATTATTTTACCAATGATTAAAATGATTACAAATGTTGTTTTAAATGCTAACTATATCTATCAGTCATTATCCACTATTTTGAATGATATTGGCAATTTTTTTTTATGAAATAGACAGTGAACATAAGATTGTAAAGAAAATTTTTAAACTTGGTTTAGTTGAAAAAATTACGCTTTCAAAAATTAGTCAGGAAACACAATCGTTTCACTATAGAAGCTAATTGAATTTGGGACAAGAGACTATTATGCTATTATACTTCAAATAAAATTTCAGATAAGGGCAGTTATAGAAAAAGATAATAATTTTACAAAAATTTTAAATAATATGAATATAATAGAAAAGTCTTCGCATTTTTGTAATTTTATTCAAGAAAAAATTTGGAAAGGAAAAAAGTTACTATATCCCAATAAAACATTAATTCCAATATTTTTATATTCAGGTGAATTTGGTGTGAACAACCCCTTAGGCTCCATAAGTAGACTTAATAATGTGTGTAACATGTATTATTCCTTCCCGTGTTAAAATTTATAGTCATCAGCCATCGAAAATATATTTTTACCGTCTGAAATAAGATTGCCTAATGGAACAACAAAACCAGTATATATTATATATATTTTAGTGTTAGGTGATAATTTAGCTTTTAATGTAATGATGGGATTTGCAAAGTCCTTTTCGAGAAATTACTACTTCCATTTATGTTCAGCTTTAAAAGAAAGAACTAAGGAATTATTTTAGAACTCAAGAGACATATGAAGCAAAAATCATTGATGCCAATAATGCAGTTATAGAAGTCTCATTTCATATAGTAAATAATTACGCATGTGATGTTTTGGCGTATTTAATTCACGAAAAAAAAGTATTACGATTTAACTTACTTAACCATCGTCTTAAACATTTTAATTTTGGTATTTATGAAGAAAAATATCGGCTCATCGAATTCTGTTCAAGTAAATTGAAATTCAGCAAGATTAAAATGTCTGGGCGACAAATGATGTGTTGAACACATTTATTACCTTCATTTATTGGAGACTTAATTTTCTCTGATGTCATTGTTTGGCAATTTATTCACAATTTTATCGATATAGTAGATGATTTGTTCTGTTTCAAATATGACGCGAAATTCTCTTCAAATCTAAGGAAAAAATTGGGAAACATAACCGTCAATACATGTCTATTACCGATAAACCTCTTAAACCCAAATATCATATTTTCATTCATTATCCAAGTATTATTGCCAAGTCTGGTTATTTGGAATTTCCAATATGAAGCAAAACATAAACAATTTAAATTATAATATCATTTCATTACATCCCGAAAAAATATTTCAATATATCTTGCCAAAAAATATCAATTAAAATTTGCGCATTTATCATTAAGTCCACCAAAAATATACACAGAATTCAAAAGCACACATGACGTCTAATATTAGTGGTTGCGAACACAGATATTAAAAATATAAATAGTAGTTGTAATCGAATTAATGATTTATACAACCGAAATGAAAAATTAAGATTTATATAACTGAAAAGTGGGTTGCCGTTATGATTTAATTCGGTTCCTGTCCCTAATAATAAGATATACAAATTGAGTTTATATTTTATAAAAAAAATATTTATTTATTATTTAAATCCATAAATATAAATTTAATATAAATGAAATTATATATAATACAAATAATTGAAATTGATTATAATTTTTAAAAATAAATAAAATAGTTAATTATTTAATTAATCAATATGTTAATAAATAAATTAAAAAATACAAATTAATAAATATAAATTACAAAATTAGAATAATTTTTACGTTCATTCAAAATTTTAACGTTTTAAATTTGCGTAGCTAGTTGAGGAAATCTTTGGAAAATTTTGCTGAAAAGTCGCAAAGTTGAATTACAGAAAATGTGGGATATATGAAATTATCATTTGTACCAAATATTGAATATTGGGTGATGTAATCATATGTTGTTAATATCAGTTTTCACTTCTTTCAGATAAACAATTGCAACAGTTGAGTTTGACACCACATAAAAATCTTCAGAATAACCTAAAAATGATAGAAAATAAAAATGTGGAACCAAGACTTTAAGACGGTTTATCTTACATTGGCAAACAATAGAGTTTACTTGTCACAAAGTATTAAGGATGATACATACAAACAAAAAATCGTAACGAACCAATCTATTATATCTATTATCTAAATTAGAATATTAAACTGAAGGTACTAAAAAATCGTATAAACATACAATTTACTCAAAGCTTAAATTATTCTGTAATTTTCGAAATTTTAATACGTTAACAATTTTTAAAAGAAACAAACTTAGGTTTTTATTTTTAATACTTACCTGTTATTGTGATATATGTTATATCCGCGAATTACAACTTATTCAAAAACATCAGAAGTTATATTTTTAGGGAAGAAAATATAACTAATTTTAAATTCATTTTTTATACAGACCTCAATCAACAAGACTTTTGGAAGAAACACACTTATATATGTGTATATTATTTTAAACGTACCTGATTTTTTGATTATCTCTGCTTTTACTTATTAAGAATTTTAACAAGTTAATTTTTACAGCTTTATTTAAAAATGTTCTTGTTTTTATTTTAATATTGTTTAAAATTGATGACAGACATCAATAAATAAAAACAGTTGCAATATTAGAAATATAGTATTGAGAATTGACTTCACGGTATACAGAACCAATAATTGGTACTATGAACTGAAATACAAAAGAAATTCGGTTCTAGTCACGATTTCACCGCAACCATTCGGTTGCACGAAACAGTAAAATAGTTGGGGTAAGTGGATATTTATTGCGATTATGGATATATGTTCGTAAATACAGAAATTAACTGTGATAAAGGAATATTAATTGCTGCAATCATATTTTAATCACCACTTTTGATATTTCGCTATCACAACCGATTTCTAACCAATTCTTTTTCTGTGTTCTCACGACCTACAATTACAACAATTGTATTGTATTTTATAAGTAAACAACAATTTTGAATTATATTTAGATCTGGAACATCATGGATGTCATAAACAAAACTCATATATATATATATATATATATATATATATATATATATATATATATATATATATATATATATATATATATATATATATATATATATATATATATATATATATATATATATATATATATATATATATATATATATATATATATATATATATATATATAGCGAAATATCAAAAGTGGTCACGATGCATATATATATATATATATATATATATATATATATATATATATATATATATATATATATATATATATATATATATATATATATATATATATATATATATATATATATATCAACTTATTCAGGTGATGTCCTAATTTTTAGAATTATTGTTGGTACACAGAGAAAACAGATTGGAAATTTCAATCGAATTTTAAGCCAACCTAATTCCTTCGCTTGCAGCAACTACCTCCCAATTCGTTTGTACCAACCTATCAATTCGTTTGTACCAACCTGCCAATTCGGTTGTACCAACCGAAAACTTATTTTCCCAGTACCGTATTTTCCGATTAATACATTTAATATTCTGTACCGATATGGTTATGACATGTTATATTAGTGATTGTGAATACCGATATTAGTAATGTAAATAATAGTGGTAATCGAATTAATAATTCATACAACGAAATAGAAAAACTGGAACCCACAACTAAAATATTGGTTGACGTTATGGTTTAATTCGGTTCCTTTAGCTAATAATAAAAAATAAAAAATGAACTATTTTTACCAAAAAAATATTTATTTTTTCATTGTTTTATTTAAACAAAATCTTCTATTAAAGCGAAAACTGATTCAAAATTTGCGCAATAGTCTACGTAAATAACTACAAAATTTTTTTAAATGTAAACTAGCATACCAAAACCATACTATTTCTTGCGATGTTGCAAGCAGTAATTTTAATTTTTTGTTAATTTAAACAACCGTGGTTTAGTTTTATTAGGTCCAAAATCAACAAGTTCAATACATTTGTTTAGAATTTCAAAACAAGTTTATTCAAAATAATTAGCAAATCATAATGGCTAACTTCTTCTTAAAGGTCATGCATAATGTCAATACTATAATTTTCTGCAATATGAAAATAGTCAAAGTTGTTAAAAACTGAGTATTCTTTGATGCCATTTAATTGTAAATCTTCAGTATTGAAATCTTTAGGTTTTCATAATTTTGTTATATTTTCACTTAATGACAATTACAAAAACGACAAAAATAGTTTGATTTAAATAATTCCACGAATCCCAAAATGGAGTTTATTTTTAAATTATCTCCACCTATCATGCATGGAATAAATTAATTGCATTTTCCATTTAAAAGTACACCTTTATTTTGAAGAATGTTAATTTTTTTCAACAAGTTTTTTAACGATTTTTTATTTCCTAATTTCTTTATATCTTCTGTAAAGAAGAGCATAAGCAAAAATATGGTTAACAATTTATAATTAACCATATATCCACTATGTGAGTCTAAAGGTTTTTAACTTTCAAATTCATAAAATATACCATAATGGGTATTAATTTTTCATCAACTTCATTGCTAGCTATAAATTTATTTTTTCTTCCACATCGGTCCTTGTGTTACATAAACATAACTTAATATCCTCTACATATTTTAAAATTACATTTAGTAAATATTTGTTTGGAAAAAAGTATACTAAATAATTGGGCAACATCAACTGTTATATAAAATAAATCATATTTTGTTGCATTTTAAATATATGAGATAAAATCCCGTGCCGATAACAACAGTTTCATAATTAAGTAAAATAATACTAATAATTTTTAATAATTTTTAATATAACTTTTAAAATGTCTTTATGCGCGCTTTTGTCAGATACAGTAATTTGATTTACATAATTGAGATTACCGGTTTGTTGTTCGTGTAAAAATAACAAGTTTTTATATGTTTCAAATAAGTAGAAATGTAAAAATGTGGTATTTGATGGACATTTCTAAATATATAAAATATAAATATAAATATAAATATAAATATAAATATAAATATAAATATAAATATGAGTATAAATATAAATCTAAACTCTCAATATAATTTTCACAAGAGGTACATTTCATTTTAGATTAATATGAAAATAAATAAATTTTAAGTAATTTAATACTAAAATTTATTTTGCATTTTCAATACAATACTTTATAATATAACGTCTTTATGCTGGTATTATTTAAATCGTGTTTAGTAGAAATCTTAAAAATATATTTCTGTATGAAATTCCACACGATTTCCTTTCACTGGAATATTTAATACTTAGATTCTGTACACATAAATAATAAATTAATTAATTAATTGGTTAGTTAATAAATTGATTAATTAATAATATAAGTAAATATTACAAAATTAATTAAATTTAATAAATTTACCTCCATTCAAATTCTCTGAACGTTTTAAAAAAAACTTTGCTCTGCTCTATCATTAGTTGAGAAAATCTTTTAAAATACATTTTGATAATATAAGTCCCAGGCTCGAATTGCAGAAAATGATGGACATAATGATAATATATCAGATTTTAATAATTGAAATATGAAATTATCATTTGTATCAAATATTGGAATTTGGCTGTTGTAATCATATGTTGTTGTGATAGTAACATCTTTTGCCTTTCAGATAAACAATTGCACCATTGAAAATTCTATACTTGAAGTTGAGTTTGACGTGACATAAAGAAAATCGTCAAAATTACCTGAAATTATAAAATTAAAAACGTTTAATCAAAACGTTAGGCAGATTTATAATTTACTTTTTTCGTGATATACGACCTCCTTTTAAATAAGCCAATGTCCGATAACTTTTTGCGATAATTATTATAAGCATCTTAAAGTTTTCCTAATGGTTTTTGGCCATGTTTGGCAGGCGTATCTGGCGTATCTGAGTTATTAAATCGGTCATAAACAAAAAATCGTAACGAATAAATCTAGAAAATTTGAATATATTGTATTAAAGGTACTAAAATTAAAGAATCGTAACCATTCAATTTAGAAAATTTGAATATTATATTAAAGGTACTAAAATTAATCATATAATCATAAAACTAACTCAATGTTTTAATCATTCTGCAATATAAATTTGATAATAATTTTCGAAATTTTAATGCGATCACAGTTCTCTAAGAAAATGTCTGAGCTACTTTTTAAATTTGCATCTGTCTGATTAATCTCCAATTTTGTGTCCAAACGATTTACATCAATATTATCACAAACTTGGTCTGAAACTAAAAAAAAATTCTTTGACTTTATATTCATTATTTCCAATTACAATTTTATTTGCAAATAATTAAAACATTTTGCAATCTTTTTTATTTTTCAGTAAAACCTTCAATAAAAAAAGTTTATATGACTGATATAAATATGCACCAAATACCACCTCTATGATTACAATCTTTGCTTAATTTGTCTTCAAAATTTATTTTAACGATTGAACTTTTATTATTATACGTTACATTAAGTAATAACACTATTTAAATCATTTATAGCCTATGTTAATTAACTAAAAAGAAAGAATTATTACATTAATTAATCGTTTATTTACTAACTATTCGTTTTTTTGTAAATTTTCAATATAAAATATTTTATTTTTAATTCAGTTATAAAGTTTGTTTTACCAAGTTCTTAAAATGATCTATAAAATTATTCAATAACTGCAGACAGACGGGCAAGGCTTTTTTGATTTTATGCTAGAATATATTTTATGGAGTCTTAGACGATTCGATATTAGCGTTACACACAGTGTGGTAAACTATGTATACCTTCTTTCACCACCTGTAGCAGTGGAGGGTATAAATTATTTAAAGGCTCCGATTAAATATTTTTTTAAAAGAAATATACTTAAGTATATTAATACTTTTGTTTATAATTAATAAAAAATTTTAATAAAGGAAATATTCATATATTATTTGTATATTTATAATATTAATATATTGAACAATAGCAAACATTTAAGGTTATGACGATGATCATATAGCTTTTTTGTACAGTCTTGAGCGATTTTGGTTATTTTATTTTTATATAGAATTTAGACCTTTATGAAAAATATATTTCGAGTTTATCGGACAATTTAGTAATACTTATATACATTTATAAATATAATAAAAAATTAAAGACTTACTTACTTCTTTTGTTCTATTATATATGTGCATATTTTTTGTTCGGTTCCATAATCAATAGTTAGTTGCAATATTAAAAATATTGTATGGAAAATAGATTTTATGGTATACTGAACCTGAAATTGGTACTACGAACTGAAGTACATAAAGAAATTCTGTTCTGTCCGCAACCTAATATTCTGTTGCATGAAATAGTAAAAAGTTAGGAGAACTCTATAAAGTTAGGAGAACTCTTTATAAATATAGAAAGTATGATAAACGAATATTAATTGCTGCAATCATATTTTAATCATCACTATTTTTGTTATCGTATGAAGCCGCCTCTGAAAATCTGACGAATATCATGTCACCAGTATAAATGATTTGTTGGGTCTAACGGACTCGATGATAAAACAGCTTTTGGAAAATCGTTTAAAAGAGTATTCCAAATGAATTTAAATTTAAATACAATAAAAATGGAAAATGAACCAAAACAAAGCGAAGAAGAGGGAGAGTTATACTCTTTACTATCATCACAGAACTTACTTCATGTTTTTGATAAACTAAAAGGTAATATTTTTAATACTTTTATTATGAAAATTTAATAATTCTTTTATTTTTAGAAGATCAATGTAATGTTTCGGTACTAAAAATTATAAAACCTCATAAATTATAGGAAAAATAGTCACAAATGTCCATGTTGGATTAGCAATTTTATTTGAACATAGTTTAGAAACATGGCGATCTGAAATGAAAATACTTCTGACATATTCCACATCAAGTAACATAAGCCTATTTTTGTGAATATTCAAACTGCTCAAAAGACAATAAACACGAATTCTATAAAGATGTACAATTTATTCTAATTAACTCCAAGAATGGCAACATTTTCATAGAATATTACAACAAAAGTAAATCATTTAAAGAAGTCCAGAGAAATAATTAATTATTTTTAGATGAAAGTCGTCGATTTGAAGAAGAGATTTTAAAAATATTTCCTATCGAAAAACTTGTAAGTACATCGTATTAAAATAAATTCCATAACCTAATTCTATGATTATAGGAATTTTAAAGAACTTGCAAAAGAAGTCGTATTTATGCTAAAGTGCATAATTTGAAACGAAAATGGGGTTTTATGATTCCACAACAGCATCATCTAGTAACGACGAATTTCATTTTGGTATATTTTTAAAATAATGTTAAAATATTTAGATATGTTTTACCAATAATATTCTTCCCTTTAATTAGTCCATGAAGAAGATTATGAAACAAGATGACAAACTGAACGAAGATGAATATATAGATTATTGGAAAAAATGTAGTCAATACCGATTTACACAAATAGAAAAATGTAAATCTTCTGCAAGTATTTCTAAAAGAAAAAAAGAATACACTAATTCGGTGTTTGAATGGTATGAAAGATAAATATATATACATGTATTTATAATATCCTATGAGTGAAAGCATTCATCTTATCTTAAGAAGAATATTTCAGTAAAAACATAAATGGATTCAATTTAAATTCTTTAAATGATGATACTAGAGAGAGTAAGTACAATTTTATATCTAATAAATAATAAGGGATATTATATTGGAAATAATTTTTAAAAGGAAACAATCCAGAAAATTTAGTATTTAATATTCTTTGGGAGCATTTGCTATTTTTGGAAAATCTAACGAAGAAGTTGAAGATAAACTCAGCCACGTAAGTAAATAAGTCAAAAGAGTTTCTACAACTACGTATCTTAATTATTGGCAATATAAATATGATTAAGAATATATTCGTTAATGTTGATGGCATTCGATTTAAAACAATGTACATAATACATGCAGTAGATATATGTTTCAAAATATTTTTCGTTTTTAATTTATAATATCCAGAAGAAGCAAATCTTTACTGGATATTTATTGAGCACTTCTTTTATAAATTAAAATAATCTAGAGCTAATATTAAATATTCGACACTGCGTAATGAATTAAATGAAAAATAATATAATTTCTATAAGTTTTATATATATTTTATTGATTATATAATTATTTGCCTATACTAAATTTTATGTTTATTTTATTTATTTATCAAATGTTATTTTTAATATTTGGTATTACTGTGAATCAATTATAATTACAAAAATTCCATAAATGTTACAAATCTCTTCATAAAAATATATTTTACTAGTCATAAACAATATAGATGCATTCAAAAAAATTTATAAAATATTTGTACAATAAAATAAAATAAAATAAAATATATTTTTTATAAATTATAAAAAAAATCCTAAAAATATTAACAGTATTTTCATCTATACTATGAACTTTTTTTAATTTATGAACACATTCATAAAAAAGTGTTTTTATATCTATGAACAAAATCATAAATTCTAGGAAAAACTACGATTTTTTTATAGTTATTATGAACTTTTTCTTAAATATATTCATACAAAATTCTCCCAGTATTCTCATAGAAATTATAAAATTTTTATAAATAATAAGAAAACCGTACATTGACGAATTTTTCATAAATATATTCTGTGTAAAGGTTATAGGCCCAGATTCCATAACGATACAGTTAAGAACACTTATATGAGCAAAATACGAACTTTACAGCATTATTATGATAAAGATGTGGACGCACGCAGTTTACATATACAGTGAAGGCAAAAAGTAACTGTACCTTAGTTTAATTATATATGCCTGAAATCAAACTCTTAATATCAAAATAAATAAGAAACGTAATAGGTATTTTGCGGAAAAACTCCAAAAAGTGCCAAATCAATTTAGATTTTATACTTTTTAGCAATGAGAGCAAATTTGTAGTTTTAAGGAAGATAAAACCTCCAATAAAACGGATGTGAAAAAAAGCGGAATTTGTATCGTTAAGCACAAGGGTCATGGTTTGACGTTTTACGGCAACCAGTGGTATAGGTTTATATTTTTATATTCATAGATAACACTATGAATAAATCATATTACCTCATCATTTAAGAAGATAATTTGGCGACTATAGTTCAAAAATTGCGTTGAATCAATTTTGGGCCAAGCACAATGACTTCTCCAATACACTCCGTACAACTTATCCACCATTCTTGAGTCCCCAGATATCAACACCATTGAAGATTTGTGGAAACATTTTAATCGCTATATAAAATAATAAAAAATTACCAATAAAGATTTTTTCAAACCTGCCATTAATGGATAAATGGCAAAAGATCTCTGCAGAAGTAACTAATAAACTTCTACAAATGATGTCCGAATCAAATCCAAAATAAAATTTGATTCTTAAGTTATTAGTTTTTGTTCCTCATATATATTTCTTGATTTTGGTATATATTATTATGGTTTTGAAATAATTAAAACAAGCAAGAAGTTATAGTTGGTCAAGCCCGACTATTTAATATAATTAACGACCCTCGTATATTTAATTTATGCATAGAGAGCGGTTAATTATTATAGCACTAACATTTAATTACGATTTGTTTATCTTAACAGTATTTTCCTGGGGCATTATATGGAAGTCAGAAGAAATTTCAATAAGTATCGTCTACGACCTACATTTTGTACATAAGGTTTACATGGACAACCACCTGGCCAGACGGACGATATGACGGGCACCGTAAAGTCGACTCATATTTTGAGTCGAACGGTATCCTTCAAAATGGTGGTAAAATTGCTAAAAGTTTGGCGTTTACTGTACTTCAGGGTAAATAATTTTGGAAATTCACAAGAAATGTGGAAATATTTGCTAAAAAACTTTTGATTGTAATTCAACAAAGAATCTTCTTCTAAAGAATGTTACCGTAAGTAATTATATAATTGTGATTATACCAGAACAATTTTCGACAATTTCGGCAGTTATTGTTGATTGACACTGCTAACGAATTTTCGAAGGTTGTTGTTTTTAAAATTAAAATTGTCTGAAAGGAAGAACATTATACGAAAAACAGAGCAAAATTTTACTATTTTAAAGTAATTTTAAAAATTTATCTTTATATAATTTTATATATTTATATCGAAAAATTCTAATATGTACAATATTATTTCACAACAAACGTAAAAACGTTAAATTTAAACTAAATGAAAAAATGTATTCAATCTCAAGAAAGAATGATATTTCCATGAAAAAAATTAATTGAATTATTACATTCCATATTCCATATAACGTTTTTTGTAAAATTTGTCCTTAAACTGTTTTTCTGGCAAAGATTTTATACAAATGTAATAATCATACTTATAAAGTAAATAGATGTAGAGTGTATTAAAGATAGCATTCCATAGTGGGTGTTGAAATAATAATTACTTAATAAGTCTTGAATTGCTGTACATATAGATTTATTACCGACATATTATTATATTATTATTTTTCTTCCCTTACTTCCTTATTATGTTTCAAATCAACTATGGATCAAACTCTCTGCACTTAGTATTGTCTTCACTTCTACATGCAAGAAATCTGGTCAAAACATAACATGTTATTTATTAGTATTAAATTTTCAGTTGAATTACTTTCTCAAGGAACATTTTCACTGGCAAAATGCGGGATGGATAGGTTCAGGGGGAGAGGGAGTCTACATATAAAGTAAATATTAATAATCGAATTGAAACAGAACTACTGAAGTGAAGGAATTGAGATTCTAACCACTGTTTAATGGGATAAAATGTTTAAGGGATAGTATCAGGGAAAAATACATCTTACATTGGAATTATTAGTTGTTAATTATCTGAGGAACTGTTGCAGCAAGAGTTAATTGAATTCAGTTTATTTTCTTAAAAAATTCTTAAAAACTTAATAAAATAGTGAAAAATATAGGATCATGGGGTGAGATACCCATATAACACTAATTTTAATTAGATAATATCTGAAGAACTAGAATTCTTAAATTTAGTCCCAATCCTGTCAAATAGTTTTCGTGGAAAAATGGATGATAGGTAGGGTAAGGGAAGAATGTACCTACCATACAAAGATAAGAGGAGCGCTGCACTAATCTTCTAATTTGGTAAAATCTCCTTTGCATGAAATCAATGCGATATATGATTTTTTTGTGACTAGAAGGAAACGAATATTTGTTTTTTCTCATTTCAACCCTGTGGGAGACAAAGAACAATTAGCATAAAAGCATGAAATTAAGCATAATCCTAGCGGAGGAGTGTAGAATTATAACTTTTAACCTTTTGGAAGTCCATGGGCGGAGTTATAGGGAGCAAATTTTTGTTCCTTAATTAATTTCAAAATTTTCTAACATATAGATAGCCCCTGACAAGTCTTTGAAAAGAATGCTGTAATGTGTTGTAAAACCCATATAGTTTTTCTTTACATTTTAATTATAATCTATTGAATGTTTTGATATACGCAACAAATTTCTAAATTACTTATACAAAATGTAATAATAAGTTGTTATGATTTATAAAGATAAATAAATACAATTAACATTTAACCTCCATTTGTTCATTTTAACGACTAATTTTGATTGGCATTGTTGCTTTTTTCTACTTATAATGAAGGGTGAGATTATACACAACAAATAACATATTTTGTTGGTACTTGATCGATCATCTTTTTTTACTTCAGTGATGCTGAGTATAAACTACATTTTCACCCTAATAAATGCGATTAACCAATTGACAATACATTTAAAAGATTCATTCCTTGTGTAAAATTATAATTTTTTGTGTTAAAAATGTGTTTTTTTATTAATAGTAAAATTTCAATATAATAAATATCACCTCTGATTGTTGTTGCATTAAGTTAAACAAGGGTCCTTTATAGCAATGACAGAATTCCTCTATAGAAAACTGGTTGCTTTTATTTATTTTAACAGTTTACTCTTAATTATATTATATTTTTTGTTTCTTATTTTTTAGCTTGTTTTTTGTATAGTATTGAAACAAAGGTGAAATAATATCGAGAGGGGCGTATATTGAGGATTTTATTTGTTTATTAGGGGTTCGAAAATATAAAAAATAATCCACTTTTTGCTGACCAAAATAAAATATTTTTTGTGTTTATTTTACAAATAAATTATATCAAAGAGAAAGTCAATTGGCTGATATTTAGTGATGAGTTTTTTCGGATTGCAAATTATAAATTAACAGAGACTTTAGTGGAATGTTATTTCGAACCATTCGACTCAAATTTGTCTGAAGTTAAATTCGATTTTGGTGCATACAGTTTTAAATAAAATCGAGTTCTTTTTTAAAGAAGTTGGCATTTTAAATTTTTTAAAAAGATAATAATGGAAGTTCAATAAAGTTTTAAAGTAAATAAAAGAAGACAATTATATCCATTGCTTTCATAGGAACAGTTTTACAGAACTCCGATAAAAATATAAAAAATAAATAATAGTTATCGAATATCTAAAGTACTATCGTAGTGAGAATCCATAACAAATTTTTTCAAGTAGTAGAAACAGTTTTACTTGAAAAAATTTAGGAAGGTTAGGATCAAAAGAAGGGGTATGCAATTATTAATGGGAAAGCTAGTGCTTTATAAAACAACTAGCAGCCCAGGCAAACTTCGTTTTGCAAGAAAAAATGTTAAGGCCGTTGCTGGCCCTAATCAAATATAAGCGTTGTGTTATCAAACGATTTAAATAGATTATTTGTAATTTGTCCGATATCCAATATTTGTTTTGTATTTAGTACTCTTCCCTTTGGTCCAATCCGTTCAACGTTCTTTACAATAAAACAGTGCCTTAAGAAAGCAGTTGGGACTAAATTTGCGAACTTTCTCTATTATAGTTTTTAAGATATTCGATAATTAATATTTGCTGTTTAATTATCCTATTCGTCCTATGTTTTGTCCAGTGAAACTCTTCCTTGAGTAAGTACTTGTTATCAAATTTGTTATAAAAGAGTACGTCAATATTTCGAAAATCTTGGAGTTCTTCAACAGTTTACAGTTAATTTTATACTCAACAGATCGCTTAAAGAAAAAATGGGGGTTTTGTTGAAATGGTTAGATGTTTACTAATAGATTCCAATTATCCTTGGAGCGAAACTTCATTATTGGGGTGAAGTGTGAAGCTCTTGTGTCGGAAAATAATTTACAGAATCATTTAGACTTTCAATCTAAAGGTTATCGCTTACTAAAATAAAATAAAGTTATAATTTATAACGTCAGATTTTTTGAGAGTTCTAAAGAAACTCCAAAAAAAATTAAGAAATATTAGTAGAAACAATGTTCTCTAATGAAAATAATATGGAGAACTACGAAATTGTAATCTCAGATGAATTCAATTAAAATATTTTAAGAGCCAAACATTTGAGTTCTACGAACTAGTAGCGATGGAAATTTGGATCCTAAGTCGTATGATGAAGGAATTAAATCTTCTCATCAAATCGAATTAATAAATGCCATGAAAAATTTTAATGTTGAAGAAAAGTGTTAGTTGCAAATGGAATTATAAAATCAAATGTATAAAGCTCGTTTTGTAGCAAGGGGTTATATTCAAAAATTAATTTTGCATTTCTACATAGTGTATTAACAAATGATATATACATAAAACAGACACCTCAGCACGGGAAATTTTAATAAAATATTCAGACCCTTACTTTTTATACAAAATATCTCGTTGAGGAAGGATATATATATATTCTTATTTACGTCAATGTTATTTTAAAAGCTGCCCAAACTAAGAAAATAACAATCTTGGAGAATTTCGTCACTATTTTGCTTTGGAAGTTGTTGGGCCGAAATCAAATACTTGGTTTATATTTCAAATCAATAATGAAGGTGTCGCTTGGTGTTGTTAGAAACAAACATATATCATCCACAGAATCTGAATATATATAACTTTCTGAAACTTGTAAAAAGCTATTTGTTTGCGCACTCTATTCTAAGACACGAATTTAAAGTAACTACTACTATATTGAAGACAATCAATTGAAGACGCATAGTTGAGAACTGGAGCTTAAGATTTATAACTAAACGCATTGATACAAAGGAGTATTTTATTAAGCAGCATATAGACGATAATCACAACAAATGCGAATATCCAAGTGATTTAATGTTGGCAGATATGTTTTGAAAGCTTCTTAAATCGTATCTGGTATATATGAAAACGTTGGAATTTAAAGAAAAAATAAAATTAATATTTAAATTTTAATAAAGCTGAATTAAAAAAAAATATTTAATTGAAATTGACCATAGGTCTATACAAATCCTATTTATAAAATTTACTTAAAGATATAAAAATCCAAAAATTAATTTACAATGTCGTATTTTTGGTTTCTTTTTGGATATTTAATAATAATAATAATAATAATAATAATAATAATAATAATAATAGCTTTACTTGAGGCAGATCTGCACTTATTACTAAATTAAAACGAAGTGATAAGAGTAAAACATATATACAACCTTTCATTAATATAGTGTGTGTTCCAAAAAAAATTTTATGTTACACACGTCAACACAAATATAAAATACCATTTAAGATTTTAAGTGAACAGAGTGTAATAAATTTCAAAATTTAGAAGGTAGTATGAGAAAAATTTTTGCAGTGAATTTTCTTTGCAATATAAACGGATTTCCTGGCAACATTTAACCCTTTGTTCTAACATTCAAGGTACTAGGAAATAACATCTTTATAATTTTTGGCAAATATTCATACTATTACGGGATATGAGCAAAGATGACATTTGTGCACGAAAAGGTAACTTAAGGAATGTCATTCATGTCAACGTCAGTATAAGGGTTATTTTCTTTGTCTTTATTCGCTTGTCTTAAATTTCCTGCGAAGTCACACAAATGTGTTTATAAAAACTATACGTAATTACAGAACCCATGATCTTTTGTGTCAATGTTTTTATTATTTTAAAAGTTAAAAATGTTAGAGCAGACCTATATAGAAATGTATGGGAAAATTAAATTATGTTTTCTTAATGAATTGGGATATATTATATTATATTATATTATATTATATTATATTATATTATATTATATTATATTATATTATATTATAAAATACTATATTATATTATATATACCGGGTCATATCGAAATTTGGACATTTATCTTTCCTCCTTCCATTCATAAGACTTCATAATGTACCAGACTGAAGTGTTTCTGAAAAAGCTTCAAAATTTCATGACTAGTGAGTGAAACTATAAAAGTTTATTTTTGTAAATTGAAATTATGATTTCAATCAATTAAAAAATAAAACTGTAAGTTTAATGGTTTCATTTTTATATGTATGTTAAGAATGTATCAATCCCACTCCTTAGGTAGATTGTTTAGATTGTTTGTTCTCTACCTAGTTAATTATAATTATATAATTAACTAGGTAGAGAATTAATCAATTTTGAAATGGAAAGAAACAAATACTCTTGAGCAATTTATAGTTTAGATATCATAATAAATTGCATGGAATGTTTCTTAACAATTTGATTGTTACAGCCTAAAAGTGGTGTTCTTTCATTTGTAAATTCATTTTTACGGTACATATTCTAAGATATATCGGTTAAGAAAAATGGTACAAAGCTGCGAAAATAAGGTTGCCGTAGTGATTTTTCGATATCGTTGCTATTTTAGCGTGTCGTATTTCTCGCAAGGTTGTTATGTTTAACATGGCCACCCTAGTAGAAGAACACACGATTTGTTAAAGTGACTGTACCGCAACTATAGAGAGATTATTTTTTAAATTTTAACCCTCTCCCTTAAATTTTGTGAGACAAATGTGAACATTTTGTTATATTAAACGTTGAGTATCGCAAATGTATATGTGGAGTTATAAGTAAATATAAACGAAATGTATGCACATTTTTAAATAGATTTTTGAAGTAAAAAGTTATACATATGTATGTGCTTACAGTACGCACAACTTACACATTTTGTTTCGAAAAAGACGCAATATATTTCATAGTAGTGATTAACTATAGACTTGTTTTCCTTAATGTACATTCCTAAAGAGGAGTAGAACTCATGAACGAAGTAAATAGTAATCGAAAATATGATTAATTATTAAATAAATATTTTACAGGGAGTTATTATGGAAAAATACACCTAGTAGAAAAACTTAATCGATATCAAAAAATATATTATGTTAATTACGTAATTTATTAATTTTCAAATCGTATGCTGTGTAGTTTATAATGCAGATTTTTTAGAGTTTGAAGAATTAAAAATTTTAAGTTTTTATTCGTATCAAAAAACTAAAAATATGTCTCTTAAAAAATTTGATAACGTTCACCTTTAACGAGCGATGAGGTGGTAAGAAGGAATCTTCAAATCAAAATCTGAGTAAATTAAGCTATATCCGTCTGTATTTCTTTTGATGGAATACTCACACCTGCAATAGTTGACAGAGCTCAATGAGCTATTCGGCAAAAACGGTAAACTACAGAAAAGATGGGAAAGAGTGTTACCAAAAAAATAAGCTATTAATTGCGCGTAACTCTGAAAATTTTAATGTTACTTTATTGAAATTTAGTTTGTCATTATCGTCAAAAATCCCCTAAAGTATTTACAATCTAGATGGATATTAAAAAATATGTATATATTTCATTGTGTCACAACGATTAAAATAACTCTTTTTAATATAGGGCCTGAAATATTTTTGTGTTTTCAAAAAGTTGGTAACATTTTTTCACTTTAAAATTCTGGACTATAAAATTTTTTCTCAATTCTGAAAATTCTAACGCTAATGCATATAATGCCAATCCGAGGACATTAGGGAAAACAATTTCCCCGCAAGCCGCATCGGAATTTCGGTAAATTTCATTTTTTTAGAAGAAGTAAAAGTCAAAGATTGAATCATTGAAAAAGTACCTTAATTATATAGCTACATGTACTAGCTACCCACTGAATAAATGCCTATTACAAGGCAGAAAAAAGTGAATTTTTTAAACAAGTTTTCACCGGATTGGAATTTTGTGTATTTTCGAATAAAAAATTATCAATATTTGTATATACCTTCATTAAGGAAAACTTTAGCCATATTATATAAATATTTCGTAAAAATATTTTAATTCTTATATAATTATTTAATATAAAAATTATAAAAGTGCACCAATAATAAACATTTTTGAATTTTTGGCAATTTTATCAAATTACCTTATTTTTGTGGATACTCCCCCGCCCAAAGTGGAGGTAGAAACTTATCCAAACAATATTCTAGAAATTTTCTTGTGGCCGAATATCCACCAAGTTCAAGTTCCAAAAACTTAAAAAAATTGTCCAAAAATAGGTCAAAATTTTACTTTAGTCTAAATATCTCTTAAACTATAAGATATTTCCCACATATTTAAGCGTATTTTTTGAAGAGAATTATAGGGGTTTTATATTTTTCAATCAAATCATTAATAAAATACCCGAGGTAACCAACTTTGGAGATTCACTTCCGGACACCGGGACACACTAGAAACATGTTCTACAATCACACCCATTTATGGTGGAAGTAATGAAGATTCGACATAGTCGAATATATCATTCTTATATGAGTTTATTCCAAAGACCGTTTCTTAAATTTCAATAGCATCTTGAAACAGTAAGTAAAATTATCCAAAGTTTACGATTTATTTACAAGGAATTAGACATCCATATGTCTTTCAAACCTCCGGGTTAGTGTAATATTCTGCCTGCTGATATCACTGAAGACTGATGGCCTTAGCGAGAGTAGGTGCTAACCTCACGGGAACACCTATCATATGTGCGTACCATACCATTTACCGTTTGTAAGAGGCGCGTAGAGCGAGAACTATTTGCCAAGGCGCCACACCGATTTTTTTCGCATTCTCTATGATTAGTGGATCGGCTAATGGCGAAATTATTTCTAAACAGCGTGTAAGTTGAATGTTCAGATGTAACTTCGCCCGCCTTTTATTGCTTTAACATATTATGTGTATCTAGAATGCATAGTATCTAAGGAATGCATAGTAACAACACTAGTGTTTTTTATAACCATAAACATTTTGTTGTATTAAAAACACATTTTGGTGCCCACAACAATATTATGGTCAACGACATGGATGTGTCAGCGTTCTCAATCATAATATGATCGAAAAATATTTCCTGGGAAATTTTTTTCCGAATAGGAATCGTACTGATGGCTAAACATAATATAAGAGAAATGATTAATGAGAAAAGCATAATAACGGTAATGATCACAACCATAATATGATTTTGCGAAAACAATTGTGGTTACCACAACCGAAGCCGAATTTCCGTTGCTGTTATTAGTTTAAATATTGCAAAGTATTAAATGTAACCAACATTGGTGATCAGATCAAAGTTTTCTGAATGCAGAATAAAAACATAAATTTACAGAAATTATTTATAAAAATAATTTCAACAAAAATAAAAAATTATTTATGTTAATAAAATTATTTATAAATTATCAAAACTATTTAAAATTAAGAAAATACAGCTAAAAATAACGTTTCAATAGAGATTAGTAACAAATTGTCCATTTTATTACAATTAATCCTTTAAACATAAGAAATTAATCTACTAATTATTTTACATAGCTGAATTTAAATGTTCATTAGTAATATATTAATAAATTTGACACACATAGATCATGTTTGATTTTATATCAATATATGGAATCTTACGAGAATCGGTTCCTATTATTCAAAAATCAAATGAAAATAATTTTTTTATATATATAATGTATTATCTTTGGAAAAATCTCTTCAATAATTAGAAACAGGGAATTCTCCTAGGATATATGAAATCCACTTAACAATACTACTAAAACCTATTATTACTGTTAGTTTTCAAAATTTACAATAACATTAATTTGTGTAGTGCTTTGGATATTGTTCATCTTCAGTTTGAATAAAATACTTAAAATATCATTAATATCGTCTACCCTTTTTAAACTCTGACAATTCAACACTTATTTTTAATTCGAAAATTAAAATCCTTAACACTGATTAAAAAATGAACAGTGTAGACGAATATCGCATGTATCGATAACCAAAAATGGTGTGTTGATAAATTTAAATTTAGTTTGTTGGGTAGTATATAAAACATCAAATTACAAATCACCAAAATTCGTATATATTGAAGATAAAAAGTTTTATTTGATTACATTGATTGAAACATGCGATAATGATCATCACATGAAACCGGTTGAATATCTCTTTATGCGTTCGTAATTGAAAACGTAAAAAAAGTTTTTGTGATTTTATCGTTTTGTTTTTAATTTAATGAGTAGTAACAATAAAAGATGATGGACTTGACCTCAGGAACCATTAAATCAATTGCAGAACAACTCAAAAAAGTTCATGTAACACATCGTAATTAATTTATGAATCAATAAAAATTAATTTATTAATTAATTTATGAATCAATAAAAAATATTTTTTTATTAATTCCTTCTTTCCAGCTTTTAAGTCTCTTCGTGCCTTTAATCTACGATCAATCTGATATAACATTATCAAAAAAATTGGTAATTATATATTTAAATACAGGGATAAATAAGTTATTTTCTTTATTTGTGCACTGCCAAAATTATTGCTACAATCGTGCTCATCTTTAATTAAACAACAACATTATTTATAAAATGACGAAATATTAAGGGATATATATCTTCGCAGTATAAAAATAAGCAATTTTCAAGTCGAACATTCGATAATTTACAAATTTTTATGTTTTGCTTTTAGAAAAGTGGTTGCAATCGTTTTCATTTGTAATAATTTTTTTCTTACAAACATGTAACAAATTTATATTTTTCTTTAATTTTTCCTTATATGAAAAGGGCTAAGTCCAGACCCGCACTCGCATTGTCCCTTTTTATTAATATATTGAATTAGACCTATCTGTTCAAAAGTTCCAAAATCTTAATTTTAAAACAAAATTTTTTTGCAAACTTCAATATTTTTTAATCGTCTGGTAATGTTTTTTTTCAGCACTCTAAAAAATGTGGACACTGTAAATAAGAAAATTTGAATTTTTGGATTTTCCTCACCCTTTGAGAAAATAAAATTTATATTCAACCCAATGTAAAATCAAAATAAAATAACATTTTTTTTTAGAATTTCAGAAAGTTTTTATTATAGATCTATAGGATATTTTTTAAAATTAAATCAGAAACAAATATTTGGCAGGCAATTAAAAAAATGATTTTCAAGACACACAAATTTGTTCCCCTATAAACTTTATGGGAACTCAAAATTATAATGCTATAATCCTTTGCTATCATTATGTTAAGTTTCATTTAAATTCATACAGATTCATTTTTAAAAATTGGCTGTGCATATCTTTGCAATGGCGGACACAAATGATTATGTTTTGTGGGGTTGCAAGGTAAAGTTTTAACTATAAGTATGTTAATTAGAGTGTACAATAATCTTTAAGTACATATGTGAGTATTTATGTACGCTAAAGATAATAAAGTGATGTCCAAAATTAATGGTACTTTTTACATGTATTTCAATGGACATCTTCCACCCTTTTCGAAAGCATGACGTGTTTATACCTTTATGTATTTACAATTTTATCTGAGTTCGTAAGTCATATAAAAACATAATTAGTAGAAATGAATATTTAAGTTCATTTCAGTAAAAGAACTTTTTATTTAAACAAATTAATTAAATATTTGTATGTTCAATTTATGTAATACGAAAAATAAGTTTATTTTAGCCTCGTACTTAATACGTTAAAAGACATAGGATTCCACAGGTTTATATCTTACAGTCCTCTAGCAATGATTGATATATTTTTGGCCTCCTTATTACCAATAACTCTCTGGTGTTCATATAGACTGTTTAATTTTAATGAAACAAAATAATTTATTGAACAAACAAGAAAGCTATATTCGTCATGTTGAAACTTACATTATGCAAACGTTTGCATATTTCACTTCAGTAAAAAATGGTATTATTCCATATTTTCAATATTTAAGAACCTACCACATTTAAGAATTTTAAGAAATCAAAACCGTTTTCCGGGAAGGGGTCTTATATGGGAACTATGCTAAAAAACTGACCGATATTCGTCAAATTACAAAAGTTAAAAAAATTATTGTACCAAATTTTAATAGAATTGCTTTAAATATTTAAAACTTTTATAAGCTTTAGTATATTGATTATTCACAATTCTAAAATTTTAAGATACCAATTGTTTAAAAAATATTTGTAAATAAAAACTTCTAAGTATTATCCAATTGGATGAAAGCGGCAATTCAGTTTATAATCACAGATATTAAAAAATTCTGAATAATAATTTTTGCAACAACATACATTGTATTAAGATATATTAGTATGTATGTGGCTATTATATATGACAAATTGACAATAATATAAATAAAAATCTAATTTCACACAATTCCTGAACACTTTCATATGTACATACGTATGTACCTCAGTATTACATACACACATATATCTTTCAGATTGTATTTTTAAATTTTTAATCTGATAATTGAAGAGCAAGCATCAGGTAGAGACATTTGGGTTAAAATAAAGGCGAACTTTCTGAACTATAAAACCAGCAGGAAATCTATCCGCAAAACATGCCCTTTCACACCACATTTCTTTACTGTACCACAGTTTCAATTTTATTCCCAGGCTTATCATATCGCTTTTGAATCGAATCATAAATAAAATTAAAATTATTGTGAAATGCATCTAATATCCATTAGGATTGGATGGATAGAAAAGAGTTAGAGAGCGTAATCTCTACGCAATATCATTTCAAAGGGATAGACATACAAATATTTCAAAAATATTGATTAAATTGAATCCCATTTTTTTAAATTATTGTAAAATTTCACACTCATAGTCAGACGCATAATATCTATACCTAAAGGATACTCACTGCAAACACTCGTGCGTACACATAGATATACATTTACGCAATTGGGACGGATGAGTGGCATAAGGGTTTTAGGATTTACATTTATGTATGCGTATTTGTGTTTGTCATTGCATTACCCTTTCCTTTGGTGCCTTTTCTCTTGCATCTATGTTTATACAAAGGGATACTCAACACAAAGGGATATAATAATAAAAGACGACCAAAGAACAACAAAAAACAGGCAAGCAACAACAAAACAAAGGTATTCTTCGAACCCGTACTAATACATATTTACTTGAAAAAGTATTTCATAAGTTTATATATGTATATATAATGTATGTATCTATTTATGTTCATATAGAATCGTTTTTGTGTGTCTCTTTGTATCCTGAATGAGTAGATTTGTGTTTGTTAGAATATTTATGGCAGGATCATCGGTGAAGTCAATTGTAACATATCGAATTTTTGCGCATTGAGGGATTTGATTTATTTGCACTTATTTATAGGTTTTCAAACAACCCGTTCAGAATTTTTATGTACATTATTGTATTTTTCGTGTCCGAGTATACGAACAACTATAAACATTTTTGTTTAATTTATTTAAAATTTAGTTGATGTCTATGTGTGTATGTATACTCCTTCGTTAGTTACGTATAAAATATATATATATATATATATATATATATATATATATATATATATATATATATATATATATATATATATATATATATATATATATATATATATATATATATATATATATATATATATATATATATATATATATATATATATATATATATATATATATAATATTATTCGATTTTAAAAACGTTAAATTTAACTAAGAAAAAATTTACATTTTCAACGTTCTGTGAGAAGAAAATGAGCAAATAAAAAGTTAACACAACATTATTTTTGATTAATGTTATTATGTATTCATGTGTAAATCTATTAGTGCTTTCCAACAGTAACAATTTTTCGTCCTCGTCTTGATGTCAAATATCTTTTAAGTTCTTTAAATCAACTCAGCTTCCTAATGTTTAATGTTAGTTTATGTTGAACAAAAATCGGTTTGATATTTTTGAGTATAAAAACAACTATGCTTCTTTGTATGTAGATTAGTTAAGTAATAAATAAATTTGATAAATTTTTACGTAGTTATTTACCGATAATTTTCTTTAAAATAAACTAAATGTTTTAACCTTAACTTTACAAAATTGGAAAAATTGGCTATTAAACTATCCTCTTATTCCTTCCTGATATGTTTCCATAAAATTGTTTTCAATGTGTAAAAGGAAGGGTTCATATGAAAAATGTCCTTTATTTATATCTAAACAAGTTCAAATTAGGTTATATATTTTTGTTTTCTGCTAAAATGGAATTTAAATAAAAATAAACAATATTCATCAAATTAAGGTCTACACTATAAATTTACAATCATAAAAAGCAAACGTATGTGTATTTGCATAAAAATATTACATACATATGTGTAGATACTCACTCCATGTTGATAAATTTTATATTCCACCTTATACATGTTTGAAGGACAATACTATGAAAATTACACACAGTGTTTAAATAAGATGAATAGACAAATTAATATGGGATACAAGCTACAAAACAAAAGCGTGGATTGAAGCAAATCGATATATATTATGGGAAAAATTAAATAACTAGTAGAAATTATGGTCTGACCTAGTATTATAACCATAGGCTCGTATAGCCCTCTTGTTCAACCTAATTATCCTATAGAGTACTTTACATCGCATATATTTGATCATACTCTTTTAAAATAAAATTATGGTTTCTAGCCCATGGTACGTTTATTAACTTGTATTAATGTATATGCAAACCACTGTTACTGTATTCAAAAATAATGGCCGTCTCACAATGTGTGCTGGCAGATAGCACATTTACATTACTTTAATATATCAAAAGAACCAATGCTCTTTGCTAACCATTTTACAGTGGATAATTTTGCATAAATAAAACAAAATTATATACAAATGTATATATTATATATGTTTTGTTAAAGTTATGAAAATATTATCAATACCAATTTTGATGAATTAGTGAAATTTTGATGTAACAATTGATATTTTATATCCTCTTAAAACTAATTTTGGATAACTAACTAATTTATTTAAAGGTGTTCATACTTTGATAACCTTAATATTCTAATCCGAGAAAACATTTGTTCAGCTCGATTTTACTCAAGACAACACCTAGTAAATTTCTTTAATTTAAATATTTTTTTAGATAATCATTGTCTTTATACCCTAAGCCATTATGGTTGCTCCTTAATTGCCATAGCTTTTATATAAACTCCAAAAAACTTTTAATCACACATAAATCTTATTATATGAAGGTCGTTCCATATAGCTAGGTAATATTGACAGAAAATTTATATTACAGAAATAAAAGGGTTTAAGAAAATATATAAGTTTTGATTTTTTAAGAACGTTTGTTTAAAACACACACACGCACATATTGTTCAATTTAATTTTATAAAATTATTAAAAAGATATAAAATATTTTATTTTAACACCACTGTGCGATTAATTTTCTAACAAAAGTTGCTACGTATACTTCTGTTTCAATACAAGTATGATTCAACTTATAATGTTTTTTATTTTACTTATTCTTATTCTTTACAATACGAGTATTTGGGGTTGCATTTAAAGTTTTTCTTCTCTTGCTTTAAGGGCTGTCTTTGGTATTGGTTAAGGATGTAAAAGAAATGAAATGAACATGGCACAAGGACAAACTAAACGACTATAAAAGGGTCTTTGAAGAGGGTCAAATGGATATAAATTTGTGTATTTTGGGGCAACATTAAGACCAGAGAATACATAGACAGAGTATTAACACACATACTGTTATACAATCTCATAAACATCTATTTACATGATCCTATGGGCAAACTATATATGTACACATATGACCAGATATAAAAATATGTATTTAAGTACGAGCGAATGTATATTGTAGAAGAGAAATACTTATTTAACATATTCTTCAATTCGAACATATCAAGTTGTATGAAACTAATATCAATGTGTGTTAAATGTGTTTTTTAAAATACATGTGGACACACGAACGAATATAAAAGTTTAGAATTGATGGCTTTACTTTCATACATATATTTTAAAGACAGACTTAACTGAACTTCCCTTTATTGGAATGTACAAACATATTTATGTATGTTTATATGTATGTGAGAGGTTTATTTTCCTTGCCCAATGTTGTGGTGTTTTATATGGTTTTCCCATTTTCCTTTTACGGTCACTATGATGGACGGATATGACGTCGCATGGGATTTAACTTTATTTTTTCTATATACATGTTAGTAGAAGATGTATGAAAATGGTGGGTTGTGTGGTTGGTTGATTGTATGATTTTCTTTTGTGAGTCAAATTTAAATTGCGTCTTCGTCTTTGGTAATATAAGTTATGTATGTAAATTTAAATATTAGTGTTTTGATATGCACTGAGAGAAAAAATATTTAGAAGATTACCAAAATGCATAGTTGCAACAATCAATCATTATATAATGAAGACTTTATGAATAATTTTTAAATGCAAAATTTCATATTTATAATTTTTGAACAAAATAAAAACAAGAAATTACCATATCAGTTTCTAAAAAAAATTTAAATATTATGATTAATAAAGTGACACTTATCTAATTTTTTTTTGATAAAGATGCACTTATAAAAACTGTAACATAAAAAATAAGTGTTTATGCAAATAGAGTAGTGAGGGTAGCAATAACAGGTAGTTGCATAATTCGGTCCCGTACTGTGTATAGACATCTGAAAAAAACATTGTATTTGATAAAATTTCTTTCTTTTTAAAATATTTCAATTTCTTTAATAATTTACATTTATAAAACTATAAGGGACGGCAACAAGTAATGTAATTACAGTCGATAAATTCCGACTAATATAGTATTATTTTATGATTTTATTATTTTATTTATTTTTTATATTTTCTACAGAAATAATGAATTAAGGAATGTACTAATTAATTAGTGAAAAGACTACTATGTACTTAGATATATGAAAGTTTATATTAAAAAGTTGTTAAAAATACAGAAAATAACTTTTATTCCTGCTCGAAGAAATTAAAATTATAAAGTAGTTGTTATTTTTTTGCACGAAATAATAAAATTATATATATGTTTCTGTTCGGAAAAATAAAAAACAAGGTACTTGTTATTAGTGCTCAAAAAAAAAAAAAAAAAAAAGTAATATTAATAATAATAATAATTGTTATCCTTGTTCTAAAAATAAAAATCACATAATAATTGTTATATTATACAGTTGGTTTTAAAGTGAGGCATATACAGTATTGTTCGAAAATTAAGCAACTTTTTCGTACTAAGAACTTATTGTCTTATATATTCTCATTAAACAAATTAATGAAAATTTTTTATTAATTTCTATTATATAATAAGTATATACAAAAATTAAAACTACAAATTTATTTCTATTTCCTTCGATGGGAATTTCAGTGTCTAAATGGCACATACCATAACTTATATAAAGGACAATAAATACTTAGTGGAACAAAGTTGCTTAGTTTTCGTACAATACTGTATTCATCTAAATATTATTAGAATACCAACGTATATATGATTTTATCCATGCCTTCTATTAGTGCTATGAGAAATTATGCTTCAAAATTTTATTAAAAAAGCATTTTAGAGTATGCAAATCTTATTAAATAGTCCTATCATCACTTATTATTAAGAGGCATTGTCATACCAAAGCACATTTCCAAATAATATTGTAGTGTAAAAAGAGTTAATTGTTGTTTTAACAGTTGGTCTGTTATTAAATTGACAACCTATGGTCGAGTGTGACTCGTGTCGTATCAGAACGCAGATGCAATCATGTGCGAGCAATAAAGAGTTTGCGTTACTGATAAGTGTTGTTCCGTAATATATATCTCAACTTTTCCCATTTGATTGTTGGTAATTAAAATTTTCTCTATGTGTACATATTTTTGTTATACTCTACCACAATGATTTTTCTTATTAATACACATTATCAGTTTAGATTGTTTCCTTTTTAAAAACATGTCTCTTCAAAAACTTTTTAAAAACTGTCAATCGATTTTAATTTTATATGAGGGTTTGTGGCAATTGAACATTTCAACCAAGATAACGAATAAAAAAATTGTTGGAGTGGCCATTTTCCATAAGATTTCACTCTAAGCAATAACTCACCTTAGATGTTATATTTTGTAATATGATACATTTACTAAATTAATATTTGAATATTTGTTCTTGGATTTACAACAATAATGCATACATATGTATAAATAATGTAAACGATACTTTTTAGTATTTTCGTATTTGTATTAGTAAGATTAAAATTGAATTGAAACATAAATCAGGTACATCAATCATTCAGTGGCAGAGTACATGTAAGTTTGACCCAATCGACAAACTACAAATTGTGTTATAATCCTTTTGTGGCAGATTTATATTCTTTCTTGACCATTGAATAGAATTCAAATTTGTCGAATGACCGAATGTCTTGACCTTTGCCATAGAACGTACGCTAAGAGGAAATAAAATATTTTTTTAGGAATGTTTGTGTCTTCTCAGTCTTATGTTTGTTTTAATGCAAAGAGTAAGAAGAAAATGTGTTGCAATCAGGGAAACATGTTCATTAATATGTGTAATAAATAAAAGAAGTCGTAATTATTTTTACTCATGAATAAAGTGCTAAGAAATTACTTGCTAGTTTTACGAATCAGGTGTTGAGGTTTGAAAAAATTTATATGTAATGATTAGTGAAACCAAAATTAGAAACAGAAAATTTAAAATAATGTAATTGAATTAAAAGAATTAAGCATCCCTTATATTGGGGTCATATTCAAATATGGTCTGACTATTGGCTAAATTTTTA
>PYHX02000495.1:72890609-72901007 GCA_004302925.2 Cochliomyia hominivorax | reverse complement strand
ATTTTAATTTTATATGAGGGTTTGTGGCAATTGAACATTTCAACCAAGATAACGAATAAAAAAATTGTTGGAGTGGCCATTTTCCATAAGATTTCACTCTAAGCAATAACTCACCTTAGATGTTATATTTTGTAATATGATACATTTACTAAATTAATATTTGAATATTTGTTCTTGGATTTACAACAATAATGCATACATATGTATAAATAATGTAAACGATACTTTTTAGTATTTTCGTATTTGTATTAGTAAGATTAAAATTGAATTGAAACATAAATCAGGTACATCAATCATTCAGTGGCAGAGTACATGTAAGTTTGACCCAATCGACAAACTACAAATTGTGTTATAATCCTTTTGTGGCAGATTTATATTCTTTCTTGACCATTGAATAGAATTCAAATTTGTCGAATGACCGAATGTCTGACCTTTGCCATAGAACGTACGCCTAAGAGAAATAAAATATTTTTTTAGGAATGTTTGTGTCTTCTCAGTCTTATGTTTGTTTAATGCAAGAGTAAGAAGAAAATGTGTTGCAATCAGGGAAACATGTTCATTAATATGTGTAATAAATAAAAGAAGTCGTAATTATTTTTACTCATGAATAAAGTGCTAAGAAATTACTTGCTAGTTTTACGAATCAGGTGTTGAGGTTTGAAAAAATTTTATGTAATGATTAGTGAAACCAAAATTAGAAACAGAAAATTTAAAATAATGTAATTGAATTAAAAGAATTAAGCATCCCTTATATTGGGGTCATATTCAAATATGGTCTGACTATTGGCTAAATTTTTATCAAATAGTATTTTTGTAAAATCAGTTTTGATATGAGAAATTTTAAAATTTGTATGACCTAAAGTGATCAACTATGGACCTTGCAGTCCAAAACTTAAACGCCTACATTTTTTATGTAAATTTTCATTGAAATTGGACTAGTGGTTCGGAAAGATACAGATTTGTTTCCATTTCATTTCAAAGATATGTTTGACAAACTGTATGTTTTAGCAGTGTAGTCAATTCTTGAGGGAGCATTATTGGCTAAATTCTTATCAAATAGTATATTTTGTAAAATCAGTTTTGATATTTTTAAAATGATCCATGTTCCTGATCATTTTAAAAATTTGTATGAACCTAAGGTGATTACCTATGGACCTTGTGGTCCAAAACTTAAATGCTTATACTTTTTCAATAAAAAATTTTCGAAAATACAGATTTTTTTCATTTGAAACACTGTACCATGCTCCATAAAATATTTCATTGAAATACTGGCTTATGTTTAAGAATTCCATAATCTTGAAACCCCATTCCTGAAATGGGCTTTTTAGGTGGACTAGTTAAAATAATGGTACCAGAATAAAGTTTTTTTTAGGATTATTACTATTTTCCTACTGATCGGGTTTTGATGATTTTTGGCACTCTGTTCCAAAATCTATTTGAAGAGGTTAAATATATGTAAACTAATGAAAAGAGCAAAATTTTAGTGAGCAGAAAAATGCAATAATATAAAAATAAGTGATTTATTTAGTTTATAATAGAACACTTTTTAAGATGTACAAAATGTATTCTTTAATAGAAACAGCTATCAATTGACAGAAAAGTTACCATTAAAGCTTTATAGAAAAGAAATCCATTGGTAATTTCCCGAAACCTCTTTGCATAAATCAATCCTACGTAAATCGAATTAAACTTCGTATTTTTATAAAAAAGTGTGGAAATCAATATAAAAAGTGATAATCCATCAAAAACTACGCCTCGTTATTTTGACACAGACGTTATTAAAGTTTGCTGTGGACAGGTGTTGCGTTTTCACTGACAATTACTTTTATAGTTTGCAAACGGATTGTATAATAAAAATGAGTTTAAATCTTTTGCTGTAAGTGATTTTCAGACGAGAAACTTTTCTAAAATTTAAAGTTGAAAATATCATTTTTACAATAATATGCAAATATATCTATTTTATTATGTCAAAAATCGGATTATTAAAAAAAGTTATTGGCAAAAATAAAAATAATTTGATCTGTGGTGTCGTATAAACGAAATTTTAAAGATAATATTCTATAATTAAGTGATATGAAGTTATTTTGATATAGGATAATTTAACAAAATAGATTACGCTGAGGTCATTATTTACCGTAGAACTCTATAAGGTTACTTATCGGAATAAGGTTTTAAGCGTTATTTTATTGACACAATTATTTTTCTAACTGTATTTAATATATGCAATTAATTTGACCTACTTTGCCCATAATTGATTAAAACTCCTATATAAGACTATTTTCCGGAATAAGGTATTTGTTTATAAAACTCCATTATATGAACCAATTCTATTGAAATTTGAACAATTACAAAGTGTCTTTAATACATGTAAACTAACCTATATAGACCAATATTTTGTTGTGGTTCCCTCTATATGTTCTCAAATATAGATCAATTCTGTCGTATCTCAGACAAAGTACATTTTGGGACAACAGTGCACATTTCTCAATAGGTCCAATATACCCAAAATAATTGTTTTAGCTTCCCGGAATAACACTTGAGGCTTCCTGAAATACGTTTTCAAGCTCTTATATTTAAATTTTCCATTGAAATTCATCACAATTATTTGTCTATATTTTATTCGATCCGAATTTGTCTACAAATACTATATAATCACGGTTTTCAGAACCTTAAGGGTCTTAAGAATTCTTTAACATTACATAATCAAAAATCTGAAATTCTACAATAATTTAATGAAATGTAACACTAGCAAAAAATAGTGTTTAGTATTCTAGATGATCGGGCCATATAGCTTACCAGAATAGGGAACTTCTAGTCTTATAAAACTCTTTAATATTGATTTTTTAAAATATATCTTTTATATCTTTGTAATTTTCAAATAAAGCTTCTTCCGAATGAAAGCAGATAAACGAGAAATTATTTTTCTCGTACAATATCTTCAACCCTCGTAAACGATTTAAAAAATTTGTTTTGGAGGGTATTTAATGTACGATACAGCCAAATAAAGCATTATTTCTTGTTTTAATTCAAAATTTATTTAATTTTTACCTGATATTAAAATTTAATAAACTTGGATTCAAAAGAATGATCATATGTAGTAATTTCTAATTGTTATTATAAAGTATAATTATTAAAAAATAGTAGTGATATAAAAAATTGTTATTCATCAGTTATTTTGTAGGACTGCAGTCTTTAGTGTCACTGAATATATTAACGTAAGAAAAAAACTTTATATTCTAAAATACACACTAAAAAATGTAACTGTCAATAAGATTTCCATTAAATACTGTCTGCAGTTAGATCACTAAAATGTAGGAAGACAATAGGGAACTTTACTGTTTTTCTGCGATATACCTCGTGAAAAGTCTGAGAGGTTAATGTGAAATAATAAACTCAAATACTTAACAACATATTTTATATTTTTTCCATAAAGCTGTATTTACATATACATATATCTTGTAATTTTTTTTTTAATTTTGAAGTTTGATGGCAAGGGACCTAAGCCAAAAAGTCAGGATATATTACTTTCGTTAAAATTAAGTTTATATGGTCCTCATCAGTAGTATTTTAATTAAAAACGAGTGCATGTGGTAAATGTGTAAAACCCCGAAAAACGGCTATGCTCCTCTTTAATTCGAAGGCGTGCAAACGAAGTATAGCCTGATCATTGGTTGCGGAATTTTCATATAAGATGACTCTAAGAAGCCAATTCCGGAGTTAAAAGAGACTCCTAGAAGAGTCCCAGAAGACCCTTCTAAGAAAATTCTAGAAGTTATAGTTGGGGTCATCGCTTTACAATACAAGGTTTACAGTCAGCTAAATGAACTAGTGGCCATCGTTAAATCGAGTCAGAATGTGATTCTGAGTCCAACGGAATAGTTAAAAGTGGTGGTAAGAATAATTGTCCGAATTCAATGAAAATGGGTTCATTATTTGACCTAGTTCCCATATAAGAGCCCTTTCGGAATATGGTTTTAAGTTAACAAAATTCTTAAATATAGGCGGTTTCTAATGAAATTCAGCACAACCATGCGATTCTGTTAAATTCGGCGCAATAATTTGTCTATTTAATATAGTTTTTAATTTGACAAATATTGGTCCATATTTCGCAATAGTTCTCGTATCAGAGGTGACTAAGAAGTGGCGTCCATAAAAATTTTAACTTTCAAATATTTGAAGGCATGGAATGGCACGGGAAGCATTCAATATACATATGTATGTGTTACAACGACACATTTCAAACAAAAAACTTTTGTAATAAACATAAACAAAAATAAAGCATAAACAAATGATATTTTTACTAAATGAAACTTATAATAATATTTTTTACTATAAATAAACTTTTTTTAAATGTCCGCTATAGTTTATATTTAAAGAAACTTGAAAATTAAAATTTTGGAAATAAAGTTCTGATCGAATTTGTTACATTAGAAGTAATAGTGATCCTCCCAGTTCCAATTGGAAAAACAAACACCAATCGCATTCAACATTATATTTTATTACTCTTTCAAACTGTTGATCAAATTCAGAAGAAATTTTCGTTTATATCATCCCCTAAGTAACATAAAACATAATATTACTTAGGGGATGATATACATTATTATTTTAGTATGTTGCCATATGTTTTCCATAGTAACATCATATTGTAAATATTTTTTTATATATTTTTATATACATTCGTACATAGTGGACATACTTATGTGAATATAGTCCAGCTTACTGTCCACACACAAAATAAACACGTTAAATTCACCCTTAAAAATTATGTACATATGTATATTCGTATTCATTTTTATTTTTTTTAAATAAAATTTGTTTGTTGTTCTAAAATGAGTCTAAAGTTATGAGATTCCAGCTATTATAAAATCGAATGTCTATAACTAAATATTTAAATTCTCTTTTTTATTGAAATTATGGTCAGGTATTGAATAAGTAACGAAGAACTTTATGACTTTTGTAAAAAATTTAAAATTTTAAAATTTAAATTTCTTTCACTTAAAATTAAACGTTTTAAAGTTTGGATTGTACATATTATAATCTTTAGATATTAATTTATAAAATTGAACAACAATATTTGTTATCCCTTTTATACATTTGTTTTTGTGGTAAAAAAGAACCTATTGATCATGATCGGTCAATATATAAAATATTAATTTGTCATGAATAAATGTTGTATTAACTCGATCTACCTGTCAAATTAACATAAAATCTTTCATCAATTCACAGTAGCTCTCATTCAAATAAATTTTAGTATTGTAATAATATTTAATATTTTTAAGATCAATACAACTTAGAGAGACAAATAGAAATATTATACGTACCAAAATATACACCACTGATTATAATAATGTTTATAAAACTATTCTACAAAAAAATATCCTAAACAACTCCATTATTGTGTATTACTTATTAAAGGTAGCTACAACAAATTTACGAAATTACTTTAGCAGAATTTGTTTTAATTTTTGTTTTAATATTATTATGATAATGACAATTAGGTTGTTTTTAAGAAGGACTTTTTGTGGAAGCTATGAGAAATTATAAGGTGACTTCTAAAGTTTCGAGCTTTGATATGTGCTAATTTAAAGTGATATTCAGAAATTGATATTGAATGGGTGTTATGAGAATGTGTTATTGAATATTCTTTCTTCATGCAAATATCGTAAAAATAATTTCATATTTTATCAGCCCATACCGGAGGAACTTTTGAAAGAAATCATCCTTTAGCTTATATAGTGATATGTGTGTAATTTCATATCATCAAAATTATGACCTGAACTTTCTTCATATACAGCATTAACTTTTCATTCCTGGTTCAATGCGTTATCATGAAATCGTGGCTATAGGTATAGGTATTTCAAAAGAAAATAAATAAAAAATAAAATTTATTTCCGATCATAAAATGTTGCCCCTTTTCTCATATGTTATGTTTGAGATCTTCTTTTCATCCCTTTTTATGCTCAACAAAAGATGGAAGTAAATTTTATATATTTGTTGTATAAGACATTGTCATACATGTTTGAACACGTTTTAATCGAACTTGTTGATTGATCTACCCAATCATAGATGACGCTTAAGTATCATTTAGGTAAAATTGTGTATTCAAAATTGTTTTTTACCGAATCACCTAAAATCCAAAAAATAAAGTTGAATATTTTTTTTCGTCAGTTCATCGTTTCATCGTGTGTTCTTTATTTATCCCACAAATACTCTATCGGATTCATAACGAAACCTAGTGAAAGAGTAGAGCATGTGGGAAGAATTGCATCTTCACATCAGCAGCAGTATGATTAGGATTTGTTCTGTTGGAAGTAAGGATCATGAAGAATTTTTAATTCTTTGGCATTTTGATTAACGTTTTTCTTAAGAATATTCAATTAAAATGTATTGTTCATTATTTTACGAGTGTACTTTGTATTAAGCGCTTTATTTATTATTTTCCATACTAAATAAAGTACATCCATTCGAGACAAAAATGTTATTTTTTATCCCTTTTATACATGTTCACGAAATCTGTTTGTTAATTTACTTAATGTAGGTCTTCTTTTATGCAGTGCGAGTTTTGTAATTGGTTGAAAGATCTGCGATCTTTGAGCACATTTAAATTCATTTTTTCGGATGGGTCGATTATTTCGCCTAGCTCCCATACAAATTTTCCTCCTGGAATGGGGTTTTAAGATCATAAAAGTTAACGAAACTTAACACAAATAAGTCTAATAATATACTTAAATAATGTGTCAAATTATTTTATGAGCATCGGTCCCACTAATAATCAACAATGTGGTGTCAGGTACTAAATACCCGGGCTTGACCGACTACTACTATTTTATCCGTCTATCTTTCCGTCTGTTTGTCAGTCTGTCCGTTCGTCTGTCTGTTGTTGGTACGCTCACATCCAGAATAATTAACAGAGCACATTGAAATTTAGACTGAATATTTTTTATAGTCCTGAAATGTTTCATATTTAAAACCAGCAAAGTCGGTTTAGCATGCAAAAGATATAGACAAATACTCTAAGTTCAAACTTTGGTAAAATTTTCAATTATAAATCGACAAATTATAATGACATAATATAAAGCTATGTGTACTTCGTTACTTTTACAAAAATGATCATTTTATTACTAATAATTAATAATTAGTTATATTTTTGGCTATAACTAATTTTATGTTTCGTGATACGTATAAGAAAAACTGTTAAATATTGTAAACGTTTGTGAGTGTATGTGTGAGTGTGTATGTACGAAACATAACGTATTTACTTTATACGCATTTGTGGTGGATGGTATTGAAGATTCGGCATAGCCGAAGAAAGCATCTAGCAGTTTAAATAAACTTACTGGAAGTTATTTTGGTTATATATCGTGGAAATGAAAATTTGCAATTATTACCATATTTAAACATTCAACTTTGTAACGCCTACTTATTTATCACATCCGTTATTTGTGAAATCAAATTATTTTTCAATTACAACGTTTAGTATTATGCAAATGTTATTGGTCGAAGACATAACATACTACATTAAATTTAAATATAGTGTTAGATTAATTATATACGTTGCCGATGTCAACATCTTCCTATGAATCTTAAACAATTTATGCCAGAAAAACACATAACACTGATTGCATAAAAAATAGAAGTTATAAAACTAGATATTATTATAATATTGTTTTTATTGTATAATAACTTTAATGTTTGTACAGTTTCTGAAATAGTAATTATTATTAAAAAAAATATTAAATATTTTTTTTGAAATGTCTTATCCCTTCCTTAAAGTTTATTTTCCTCCTAATGAAATATTTGTAGTTATTATACCTTATAAATTTATTGACAACTAATAGCTGTTTCTATACAAATCTCAGAAAAAAATTTTGAAAGTTTCGTTTTTTATATTTGGGACGATTCACATGATTTACGACTTGCTATCTTTATTCTAACACTACTTTCTTAATATTTTTCTAGATTTTGGATAAAATTTCATTTCTCATAAGGGCTTTACTTTATATCTTATGGCTTGGACAGCATTTCTCTCTCATGTTCGTTACAGTGGTGACTTCGTCAAATAAAATAATATTTACTATTTAACTTAAAATTTGAAAAAAAAAGATAAGATATACCATCAAAAAAGCAATTTTCAAAAGTATTCACCAGTAAGTGAAAATAATTAGGTTTGCAACTCTTACTTTTTTAACATACGGTACATATAACAGCACATTCGTTTATAGTGATGATCAAACATCTGAAAAAAAAATAATCATATAGTTTAGATTTGTGTATACATTAATCTGCATTAGAAATATAAATACTTAAAATTATTGGTGTTAATATATGTATCTGTACCAAACCATAAATCATTCAATCTGAACTCTGACCTTGAGCTTTTGATAAAAGTTTGCAGAAAGTTCAACAGTTGAGAAACAAAGGGTTACAGCATCCATTCAGAAAAAATGATAAAAAAATCTCTTTAAATTACATAATTTTACCACAATTTATCGCATCATTTTTTAACACAAAATGTTGAAAATCAGGTTTTTGTATTAAAAAAGCACAACAATTTTCCTAATGTGTTTATTATTGTATTTGCATAAGTGTAACTAAAGTGGTGTTTACTTGCCTATATATTTTAATGCTGTAGGGTTATTTTTTTAGTGTGGTACTTTTTTGTATCTTCCGTAGTTAAATGAGAAAAACGGCATGAGTTTATTTAAGAAGGAAGAATTGAACTAAAACCCGCTAGTTTGTTAATTAATTTGGTTTGGTTTTGAATGTTGGATGTTTTATTTTTAGACAAAATTTAATATTCTGACACATTAGAAAGTGCGAAGTTACAGTGGGATAATAAAGATATATTAATAAATATATATTAATACAAATGCTTTTAAAAGTGAACACAGTATTTAATGAATTATGTTAAGAAATTACTAAGAATCCACCTAGAAACAGTTCATCGTTGTTATCTAAAATAAATAAACAAGGAAAAATTGTTGGGAAAATTCCAATTAGAACAGTTTATTTCGGATATTAAATTTTGAACTCCCTTCCTTTAAATTGATGATAAATGCATCTACTCAAAATATTTGAATATATATTTTTAACATTACTGTATTTTCTCTTAGAAAGGTCTCCTTGATTTAATTATAAATTTATATGCACAACAGTTTGTGACAGTATCCCAAAATATGATGATATTTAAGAATTTGTTAAAGAAAATAAATTCCTAACATTTTATATTTTGATTATGAATAAATTAGTAGATGTCAAAAAACTAATTATAATTAAAGAAAAATTAAAAAAGTGAAATAAAACAAATTAATAATAACAATAAAAATAACAGGGACTAAATTGAATGCAAATAAAATATATAATAAGACTCTTGATTTTTAATAGAATGAACTGAAATAGGATACATTGTCGCTTAAGAATCTGCTGTTTATTAAAATACAACATATATTTACATATGAACTTGCATGTGCTTTTACATACTATTAGAAGATATCCATACACATGTATCGTGCCAATTGCCTTCTTGAATTTACATATATAGCGAGTAAAGTATCCTTTAGTAACCACAAATATTTACTAAGCCCAAGGCTTAGGTCTGCGGTTGATATTTGTACATATTTATATATTTCCCTTGTATTTATATGTACAAAAAATTTTTAATACACAAGAAAATATTAGTACAGTTCACAAAAAATTATTTTAAGAGTATTGCAATTAAATATCTTTCAAATGGTCACATTTAATGATCTGGATAAATCGGTTCTTCAGTCATAAATTTTCATACAATGTATAGTTAGAAAAAACTTAAAAAGTTAAGTTTAAAATGTCGTAAGTTTAGTACTTTATACTCGTATGTACTTCATAGCATTTATAATAAATAAATATAAATATTGGTTATCAACATTTATAATATTTAGAATTCGTTTCTTAAAGAAATCTTGGATAAAACAACATTCTGGAAACGAACAATTCTCCACATTTTTTGCTTTGTCTAATCTAATAAAATAGAATCAATATAATGTTAGTAACAAGATAAATAATTTAAGATAAATATCAAGAATTTATATTTAAAATTTATTTATATTTATATTGAGCTTGTCTAATATGTAGAAGTTACACTTTCACAAATACATACAAAACGCGTAAAAGAACATAATATTATACATAAAAACGTTAACATTTACTTTGGCCGTGTTTGAATATAAAACAAATAAAATAGTTTTTGCTCATTTACAAATTTTGTTTTGAAAATTTAAATACTGTACATATCATTTTTTTAAGTATTTTTAATAAAAAAAATTCAAATTTATACATATTATTCAATATATATTCAATTTTATAATTTAGTTATAAAAAATTTGATCCGTTATAAAAGAACTTGTTTATAATGGCTTTATG
>PYHX02000495.1:72700609-72888109 GCA_004302925.2 Cochliomyia hominivorax | reverse complement strand
TCTAATATCTATAATAGGTAATAGAACTATCATCTTAAGTCTCCAAATTTTGTCACTTTCCTATGAAACGATATTACTGTAAAAATTTGAAACAGACAGGGTAAGGGAGAGATGTGCCCTCTATTCAAAGCCAATATCAGTAACTGAAGAACTATTACGGTAAAAGTCTTCCATTTTGGCAAAATCACCATACATGCATTTGAAAATTACGTAGTGATTTATGAATTTATGAAAAGAATACAGGGTTAAAGCTAGTATGTAACATAATTAAACTAAATTTTTGAAATAATATAATAATAAAAAATAAAACAAAGTAAATAAATATAAAATTACATGAACATTGTTAAAGCAGTACTTTTATTAATTTCTTTACTGTTTTCATGTATATTGTTAAACACAAACAATTATGAATATTTTAAAACATTTAAAATATTTTAATATATGTTTTGTTTATAAGGGTGATATTTTTGTTTTGGATGTTGCAATTACTACATATATGTACGTTTCTATAAATACAACTTTTATGTGAATCATTTCTCAAAAAAGGGTTGAATATTTCCAACCCTTTGTTGCAGATTTGATTGTATTTATATAAATATGGACAGAGTCTTTTTCTACTTATACTAACATGCAACCACGATTTGTGAAGTTTTTAATCCAAAAATGGCATAGGTCATATTGACCACTATGTATAGTTTTATTCTTTATACTGCTGTATAATTAATTTGACCGGTGGGTGTATAGAATCCACACACATTGTATATAAATCCCAAGATGGCGTTACAGATTTAAAAATGTCGGAACATTTTTATTATTTTATAATAAGTTTATAAAATTATTTGATTTTGAAAAAATACGCTTGGACTTTTATTTTAAATATGATTGTGAAAACACATGTAAATAAATTTTGTATAAAATCATGGTTTCGAGAAACAAAGTGTATATTATAAACTTTGAACATTTTAGAAGGACAGTATACTAATTACCTCTTACAATTTGTTGATGATTGACTTTAAGTACATACATACATACATACATACATACATACATACATACATACATACATGCATACATACATAATCAAATTGATACTAATGAGCCTTATACTATTTTTTCGTAAGTATATATTATTAATGAATTTTTAGTTATTGTTTAACACTTGATTTTATTGCTATAGAAAAGAAATTGTCAGGAGATATACTAGTAGACTACAATCACTGCCCTTTATTTCATATTTTATATCATTCAGACTTTAGTTGAAAAATTAAGCATATATTAAGATACTTTTCAAAAAAACCTGAGAAATATTTTGAAAGTAATAAGCTTTACAAAAATGTATCACTTTTGATTTTTTTTTACATATAATATGCTTAAAAAATTTGAAATAAAAATCAATATGTAAATTTATCATATTAATAGAAGAAGTCCAATTACCCACTATAAGTAAATTTGCATGAAAATTTATTAATGTAGTTGTATTCATATGTTTCTAGTAACTAGAGTGTCAAATTAATCGGGTGTATGGTTTTTTCGCACAATATTAATCGGTTAATTTTAAATTATCCTAAAAAATTAAGAAAGTAATTACTAAACACTCTCATCAACAAAATAATTTAATTTCATACGTAATAAAAAATAAAAATTGTGTAATATTAAAAGCTCTGGTATTCTTTTCATATATCGATTTAAGACTCTTGAATTAAATTCAGATATTTAATTCTGGGTAAAAGCTTGAACAAATTTTAATAATTTGAATTTAGATATTAATATTTTTGAAATTACCCGTTGCGCATTGCAGCACAAACATTCATCACAACGTATATCAAAAAAAATTTATGCAATGGATATTTTTCAAAATGCTCCTGGCCCTGTCCGTTCGAAAATTTTATTTTATCTTTGTATTGCATGGGATCTACTTCTTCTTTTGATCCTAACCGAGACTTTTCAAATTTGGTCCCAATAAATTTTTTAAGTAACGTTTTTACTGGAAAGAATGAAGGGTGGAGAGGATCATGGACGAAGGTGTCCTCCCTGTTAATTATCGAATATCTAAAGAACTATTACAGCAACAGTTCAAAAATTTGACCCCAAACACTTTCCCAAGAATTTGTTTAACTGATTAAAATATAGGACGGGTAGGACCAAGGTACTCCCATTGGTGACTGGTCCTAATCACTTTCTCAAGGAACTATTTTAGTGAACAAAATGTAGAACCGATAGGACCAGTGTGAGGGATACCCCCGTACAAATGTTCTAAAATTTTGTTTCAAACAGTTTTACTAGACAAAATGTAGGACAAATCTTAAATATTTTATAAATATTAAATAAATATTTATAACGGACAGGGTCAGGGGCATTTAGAAAAATTACCATTGCATATATTTATTTAATGCACGTTGTGATTTGTGAAATTTCTTGCGAGATCTTGGACTGAGGAGAATGTTTGAGCACCAAACGCAATGGGCAAAAGCTAGTACAAAATAATAACAAAAAAATTATTCCATATTAATAAAATAATATAAATGACATTATTTAACACAAAACAGCTTAAACAATTTTTCTCAAAAGTTATGGTACTTTTATTATATTTATTAACAAATATTGCAATTTTTTTAAGTATTTTGTAGGATTTCCTTTAAGCTGTTTGTTGCTTTTAGCCGAACTGGCTTGGAATGGTCTAGCTTACTGCGTCAATAAGGTGAAAAATTTTCCCGTTCTTGAATAAGAGCGGCTTCCAAGTCAGTTTTGTTTCTTATTTAATGTTTTCTAATCTGTTTTTCAAGATAGTCCCACAGATGTTCTATGAAATTGAAATCTGGACTAGGGTTTGGGGAGTACTATAAACGATCCACATTTTAACGATACCAGCAGTGTGTTTGGGATCGTTGTCCTGCTGAAAGTCTGACAATCCCAGTTTTTCTGCACTTAGATGAAAATTATTATATAGTATATCAAAAGAAATCTTTTTTCTTCATCTATTATATATATATATATATATATATATATATATATATATATATATATATATATATATATATATATATATATATATATATATATATATATATATATATATATATATATATATATATATATATATATATATATATATATATATATGCGTCTTGGCCCATTCCATTCGTTAAAAGTTAACAGTTAAGATATTCAAAATTGTTTCTGATATCACTTTTTTTATTTTGATGATATTTAAAAAAATGTAACTTTTTGCCTGAAAATTTCAAGAATAGTTGATCTTGTGATTATAAATTAAAGTGTAGAAATTTTATTATTGAATTTTCTGTGAATAATGAAAATCTAATGAAAAATCATTAAATAAGGATGTTTTGGTGTTTGGTCTATAATGTCGACATTTATTGCAGGTGTGGAAAATAATATTATCAAAAAATATAAAACCCCTATGGGGCTTCCACACTTACACTCTGTGTCTCAGGTTTTGATATTAAAGAACATATAGGTTAAATTCAAAATTTTATTTAAAAAGCATTTGCTTCGAGTGTTTCTGGGCCATATAGAGTTCTTCGATACAATATTTAAAATATTTATAATTGTAATAAGGTCTTTAGGAAAAATATAAATTTTAAATATGTTTTTCATGTGTTTTTTTTTTTTTTTGGCCAAAATAACCATAAAAATTTTTAATTTTTAGAATTTTCTAATTGCAATATGATTTTTTATTTTGTTTTTCACACATTTTATATGCACGCAGAGAAAAACATAGTTGGTGTGATCATAATCAACGAGCACCTAAAATTGATCGAATGATTGATAATTACTGCTAAAATATTAATTATATTAATATTATTACTATATTGTGATTCATTAGGTTTTTTGTCATATTTTAATCTAAATTTATCATTTTATAATATTATTTTCTCTTAATATAAACTTATTTCATCATAATTTAATACCATGTGATTATAAAATAACCTTTTTATAATTTTATCGTACAAATAAATCATTAACTAATTTTTCCTTAATACACATGAAAACTTTTTTATAAAGTATTATATTTATTATGAGACTAATAAATTCTAATTATGAAGCGTATTTTTAGCACAGAAATTGAGTGGGAATCAACTTATTTAAATTTCAGGACAAGTGTATTATATAATTAGTAGTGTTAACAACCGCTAGAAAACTACTACTAGAAAACTTTTTGGAAAATAATTCTGTATCTTTGGAACTACTGTATATAATGAATATTGAATATGATTTTATTCGAAAAAATATCTTAAATGCATATAGCTATTATAAAAAAAGTTATTTTCCCTAATGTCCTCGAATTTGCTTTATAAGCATTTTCGTCAAAGTTATTTCAGAAATGAGTAAATTGTATAATCCGGTAAAAATTAGGACCACTGTGGTAATTGTATCGCACTACCCCAACTTAGAAATATTAGAAAGGCACTGGTAGTATTCCATCCCTAATACACTATAAACTACTTGTTATTTCTAAGGGTAAACAAAAGTGTGGATTTAATGTGTTTGAGATAAGGACGGAAATTCTAATGTTTATGTATGATTAATAATATAGTGCGTGTGCAATTTTATATCTTTATACATACACTGATATAAATATGTGTGTAAAAAATCATATATTCATCTCTTTCTAACCTTTTTCTTTTCTAATATTTATTGTCCACTTGCAAGTAGACACTTGACTTGAATAAAAATCCGTTCGTCTATTTCAATAGATTTATTTATAACGAAAAAAGTATGGAGTAAATTTTTATTAACCCTTCACAACATTTTGAGTAAGAAAAAAGAATCCATTTACTTTATATATTTATGTTAGGATTAAGAATTAGTTTAAGTGTGGGTGGTACTATAAAAAGGGATTGGTCAATTGAAAAATAGCCACTGTTCATTAAATGCTGTTGACTTTTATAAACACAAAAAAAAAATATGAAGCAAAATCAACATTTGAGATTGAATATTTTTTCATTTAGCTTAAATAAAACTTTTTTACTTTTGTGGCGAAATAAAGTAGCACATAGTAGAATTTTTCGATGGTAATATAACAAATTGTACAAAGATACATCTTTAAAATTCTTTTAAATATTAAAATTTCAAGAATATTGTATTTACTGTGAAACAATTTTAAGGATCCATTTTTAATCTATAAAGTAAAATTATAATTGAAATAAGTTAAATTATTTCTAATTAAATTGATATTACATTGATTTTTTCTGTGTGTAATTTTTTTTTGATTTTAGGACATAAGAAAAAATGCCAACCGGAATGACAGTAATAATATTAGTAATATTTTACTAACATTACTTTTAATTTTACAGCATTAAAGCCTTTATGGAATTCATATAATCGTAGGTTGGGAATGGTTAATTTTATCAATAAAAAGAAGTAAAGTAAGCAAATTTCTGGGATACTGGGAAAAAAATTATTTCATCAACATCAAAAGATTTAAATTGTGCTTCAAGTCTTTTGCCATTGTTTGCTTGACTATGTGTGTCCCAGTAACTTATTGACAGCAAGTATTCATTTTGTTATATAGGAACATTCCAAAATTTTTGAACAAAAAAATGGAATTTTGGACATCACCGTCTCCAATTTCGCTTAATTTCGGTACACGTATTCCATACGTATGTACAAAATTTTGTACAAACTTTTTTTTCAGCGTACTTTTTGGTCATAAATTGTAAAATATTCATTAGAATAGACGTTGGTATCGCTTTACACTCTGATTTTAGGCGGTTTATCAACTCCAGATTACTCCTGAAGTGTCGTACTCAACCTCGCTTTTTGAAATGCCATAGTTTTCTTATGAATAAAAATCTGGGAATAAGAGTGAGAAACAAAAGACATTAGCTGATAAGTCATCTTGACCAACTTTGGTGCTTTAGCATCCGTCCACTTTTTTCAATTTCCATTAAACACTATCTAAAAGATTAAAAACAATACCCATGTTCCAACGAAACTTATAAAATTTATGCCTAAAAAGTGCGCTGAATTAAAAAAAAACGGAAGGTTTTATAGAAAATTTAAAAAATTACTTAAGTTTCGAATAGATAATTTTAAAGTTCATATTGTTTTTATTGTATCACAATTTTGAAGGATATAGAAATGACATTCCATTAGACGTTTTAGCAATGTGGGAAATAAATGGTAGTTTAATAGGATCAAATCAGCTAATTATAGCTATAAAGGAAGCTGTTTTGTACAGAAGTGCATGTTAAAACTATCCATAAGTTTGCTACACAGTGCAAAGTGGTTGCTTGATTTTTATGGAATTGGCACACGGAAGAAAATATATTTTATGCAAGGTAATTCCGAAAAAATGTTAGAGTGCAGATGCACATACTCTGCAGGATAACTCGACACATTCCCCGCATTCTCCAGATCTAAATCCCATTATACACGTAAAATTGGTGAAGATATCACAACAAAGTTGTTACTTTTCATGCCAAGAAGACATTAGTCATGGGTTTTCCTTTAGATAATTCGGTAACTCTATGAAGTTATTATCTTTCAATAAAATATTGAATTTAAATTACGCATTACATTTTACAATTACATTATATATAAAATTATTATTTAATGAATATACCTATGTCATTAAAAATAAAATTAATTACCGTTAGTTTGAAACAAAAATTAATTAAGTTGGTATCGTCCTGTTGTGCGCTTTTTTTGCTGCTAGTTTAATTTTTTAGCTGCGGTGCAATAAATTTTGTTCACAGTTTAGCCTAACTGTAAAAAGCTTAGGCAATCTTCGGACAAAATTTGAAATCAATTCATACTTACCAGTGCATGCATGTATGTGAGCAATTACAAATGGATGTGTTCAGGATGTGCTTTTTTGAAAATATTGATATTGCAGTAATTTATAATCGTTTCCTTTAACGTATGATACACAAAATATTCATAATTTAAATTTGAATGTCAAAAATGATATTTTTCAACATAACTTTTAAGTTGTTTTCAATTTGACATTATTAAAAGCATTGTAGTAGATTAGCACCATCTGTTATTCAGTAGAACAACTTGTAGTATTTACAGATCATTTATTAAAAGCCTTAAGGTATGTTACAAGTTATATTTATAAACTTCAATAATGTCACCACCATTTCTGCTTTTGAGTTATAGGTGGAGATCGTGTTAATTTCTTATATGCAATATTTAATAACATAACCAATGTGAAGTCTAATAAACTAATCATGATATGATTAAATAGTTTTGACTTTACTTCATAAACAAACACTGCAAATTCAACGTTGTTTACAATAAATTAAGCCAATATTTTAAATATTAAAATAATATAACAATCTTTGATTTTATATCAAAATAGTTTAAAAACAAATTCTCATCAACGTAGTGTTCCCCAAAATTCGGTAGGTTGGAAAACTTTAATGCAAACTTGAACGCAAATAGTTACCATACTTAATCAAAACATGACTTACTTCATGACATCCATGCAGAACACAATATAAAAATTTTGAACTAAATGCTTCAAATCTTCTTAACGATGAAAGTTATTTGAGAGTATGCTCCAGGAATACAGTATGTCTACATCAGCATAAATTAGAAATATCATACTTCTTTCAGAAATGGAACTCATCTTTCAAAAAGGTACTAATCATCCTGATGGTAAGGCATGGTGGCACAGATTAAGACATTTTGCCCTAGATGGATTTTCTAAGGATTACTTGCATGCTACTTTCCTTCTGGGAAATTAACTTTAATTTTGATTTATTACTTAACTAAGTTTTCAATGACTAAACTTGAAATTTGAAAATTTCTTTAATAGTAGTTGATCGGAAAATATGAAGCATTTGTCTCCAAGACAACCAGCATACAGGCCTTCTTATTTCTGGAAAAGTCCAGATCTCATTGATTTTGCCTTATCCAAAAATGTTAATTATAATGCAGTATCATTGGATATCCCAAATAAATGAATATTAAAGCATTATGGAAGATCTAATACAACAAACTTTCCAACGAATTTGCTTAATAGATTTTATTGGTTGAAGTACAGTAGTACACACAAAACCTAAGTTTCAGGGTGAATAGAGGACAACGAAAGTATTGATAACTCCTCAATGTTGTTAAATGTAGCCCTCGACTTTCTAAATCCGATTTTGTTCGAATGAGTTTCACTTACACGTCAAATTCTGATATAGAAATGTTTGTTCGTGAGGAAGGAAAACTGAGAGGAAAAAGCTAACTTATTTGCAGACTATATAAGATAGGGTTTTTAACCAATTAACGAGTTCGAAATTGGAGAAATACCTGAACAAATAAACAATCAAAGAAACAAAATCCTATAGACCTTTTAGTCTACTGCCCAGCTTTTTCAGGAAAGATAAATAGGTAGACAGGTATATATATATATATAAGTATAAAAAAGTATTGTTCAACGTATCCAATTATGGGAAACGGCTTGCCAAACGAATTTTGATATTGTACAGAAAATTTCAAAATTCTACGGACTATAACCGGCACTCCATGATATATTTGAAACGAAACATCCATAGATACTTGGATATTCAAATAATAAATGAAGAGTTTAGAAATATTTATAAAAATATAAAACAAGGCTAAGGATTCAATTTTTTCCTCTACTTTCACTTCGCACCATTAATTTTAAATTTTTACAGTTTTTAGCAGTCTTAAGCAGTTACATCGATCCATTAGCAGAAGAACTTTTCCACATATCTTCAACAAAAAGTTACTAGGTTTAGACGGAAGTTAATCAATACATGCACCTATGTGTACTTCATCAAAGACTTAAAAATCAGATTAATAAAAGAAGTTATTGTATAAAATATGCTAAATTTTGAAATTAGCGCGAAATCAGTGTGTCATATGTCGCAATTTTAAATATATTATTTCCTGAACTTGTTTTCTTATATATATTCAAAGTGATTGAAAGTTTTTGACATATTGAAACAGGAGATAAATTTCATTGTTAATAAGTATTACCAAACACATGATATATTTTTTCTGTGGACTTTGGAAAGCAAATTTGTAACGATTTTAATAATTTGAACATTTTTTCTGCAGAAAAATAGATGGTGTATAAGGTTAAGTCAATAATGTACTTTTCGGGGGAATATCATCAAACTTGAAAAGACTAAATTATTTAAATGGACTTAAAGTATCGTTTAAAATAAAAATAGTTTAGTTAAAAAGTTGTCCCTAGTGAATGTGATTTTTAAATCACTCTATAAAAAAAGATTACAGTTATCGCTGCATTTCAAAAGAAAAATAAAGGTTATAAAAAATCATAAAATAGATTATATATTATATATTTTTGGCTATAACTTTTTCTACTAAACCAATTTTGATTATCTTTGAAATTGAAATGCCAAATTTCATCGAGCTCTATCAGTTATTGTAGATGTGAACATGACAACAACAGACAAACGGCCAGATAGACTGGCAGACAGACGGATGGTCAGACATAGACTCAGATTTTGATTTCATATAAGAATATTATAGGGTTGAAGATGATTTCTTCTTGGCGTTACACACGGAATGACAAAGTTAATATACCCTCAGTGGTGGCGACTATTGGTGGTGGAGGGTATAATGACTAAAAAGGCAGACTATTTTAATGTAATTTTTATATGAAATTTGACAATTAAGCTACACAAAAAGTTCAAGAAAAATCTGATATTTAAAATTTTCAACCCAACGTAATCAACTTTGTATTTTTATTTTCAATGGCTCGGGAAAAAAATATCTTATCAATACAAAAAAAACATGCGTCCAGAATTTAAGTTTAATTATTTTTTCGTAATTTCGTAACATCAGCTTACAGTGATTAAATCACAGTAGAGAAAATATTTTTCATCTCTACTTTGAACTATGTATATAAAGTAATGGTGCCCGCTAACATAACTTAGGAATTTGTCTTTGTGTGTGAAACAGAAAAATTTATTCTGCTAATTTTACACCGAAAAAAACTCTTTATTTATAGATCTTATATTTACAAACAATGACACATATATTAACCTTCATTTTTGGTGTTGGCGAATTAATTTTTTAAATATTATTTTAAAGAAGGCAAATTATAAGTGTGAAAAAGTTTTCCAATTACCATTTTTTTCGAACATTTTGCAATATATATGTATATCTATATGTGTTCGTTTCAAAGGGAACAAAAGAACACCTTTCACTCGCATACTGTTGTCTTTTATAGTGTACATGTGAAGTATTGTTGCGTTTACAGAATTTGTAATCTAACCTCTCGAGTATCGTTTAATTTTAGATGTTACTAAATGATGTATATAAAACATTATTAAAGTGACCAGCTTTTATGGTGAATATACGATATCAACTAAAAACTAGTTAAATACCTTTTTTCTATGACTTAAACATATTAAATTAAAACTATATGTTTTTAATATGAATGATTTGTTTATTTCATAATTCATTTTTTCTTTTTTATATAGAATTTCCATTGTTTATTATTACGAAATTTTAACACATATAACTATAAATACATTTTCATAAGAAACTCTTAATTTACTACTTAATTTAATATATTAATTTTATACGTATTTGCACACACTTTTTTAAATACACGATCATCGTAACATTAATTTACTTACTTTTTATTAGATTTAATTTGTATGGATTTTATTCCATGTTTTGATGTATTTTACAATAGAATAAATTTACCAAAATTATTTTTACAATTTTTTATAAAGAAATTTTTTTTCAAAATTTGAATTGAAAATGTTTATGTACAACGATAATTGGCTAAAAAGCATAAAATATATTTTTAAGAATTTTAGTGTTTATATTAAAATCAATTAAATAAATTAAAAATGATTAAATGGTAAAAAAACAACGCATTTTTTGTTTTATATTTTATTCCAATTCATGGTAATTTTGCTTTTTCTATGTTTGTTTTATTTTTAAGCGACATTTTCTCTATATGCAAAAAAAATAATAAAGAAATATTAGGATTATAATAAATTTAATTGTGTATACAATAACTTATAATATAGTGGTCTTGATTTGTACAATTTGATTAAAATATAATTATAACTAAAAAAGGCATTAAATAATTTATAAAAGGCTTAAAGGACGAAGGATATTTTGTTTGTTGTTGTGAAATCAGTTGTAATAATGTATGTATATATTGAAGACGCACACACACACCAGTAGAAGTGATTTCATTCTTTGGGTATATTAATTTAGAAAACAAGATTTGTACTAATCAGACATAGGTTGTTTTCTGTTTCTTTGTCTGTATTATACTTTATTTTTAATTCTTTCTTCCTTCACTCCAAAATTAAATATTTTTTAAACAAAATTAATTAATAAATTAATAAATTAATTAATTAATTAATAAACAACATAAGATATAACGAGAGAAAAAAATAACGATGATCACAAAAATTTAAAATCTTAGAATTTCTAATGATAACTAAAACCAATTAAATGTCAGTCTCTTGAAAGGACAATATTTTTGTTGTAATTTTTAAGATGTGTTCTTGCTATAATTTAAAAAATAAAAATAAGAATAAATATTTATGTATGCAATTCGTATGTTATCATACGTAAATAATGAATCGTATATTTGTTATATTATCCTTTTGTCATATTTCATTAATTTGTTTCAATTTGAGACGAACTATCGGTTTGGGTTTCCATTATTTATCGATTTTTTAAAACTTATTTTTCAAACATTATTATGATTTTGCTAAATATGTTATTTCACTGGTATTATGCTTTAGCTAAACGAATTTAACGGGATATATTAAAAAAAAACAACAACAAAACAAAAACAAAAAATTGTTTTAGTGAAAATAATTTGTTGACTTTCATATAGATGCTAAATGCTGGATGTTGGATAATCGATCAAGTTTGCTTTCACTGGCATATCGATTAATAAGAGATAAATATAATAATCTTATTATTGCTTGTTGATTATCGACTTTTCAATCATTTTATCTTTATATGAGAAGTTCCCGGCTCATTCTTTTTTAAAGAGAGCTCAGGTATTCAATCATTCCAAAAAATCATAGAATAAGACAATATATTTACAAGAATTAACTCTAACGTGGACAAATATCTTTAGAAGATGCGTGATAAAATGCGATTCACAGTTGGAAGAGGATGTGGAAGGTGGTGATGTTGTGAAGGTGACAGAACGTGCTGCTGATGCTGAGGCTGCAGAACTACTGTCGGAGAGTTAAAATTTCCAGAACTGCTGTTCCAATTATGATAAAGTCATGCTTCGTGTTTGAGAGATATGGCATGTTGGGAAGATACACTTGTGGATGCGTTGGAATCATTATCACCAATACTACTAGGTAATGAAATTGTGCTGCCCGCTAAATTAGTAAAATGGGAAGGAAATGATGAGTTTGTAGGTGGGGAGGATAGTTGTTGTGTAGGCATTTGGTTCTGAAGTTGAACTGCTGCTGCAGCCTGTGCAGCGACCACAGCATTAGCTGCATTGGCAGCAGCTGCCTTACCCTGATTTACCACACACTTACGCATGTGTTTTTCTAAAGTAGATGGGACGCTGAAAGGCATATCACAGAAACGACAGCGATACACATCTTTACCAGTTCGGCCATGTGTTTTCATATGACGTGTAAGTTTGGAACTTTGTGCACAAGCGTATGAGCAGAGTTCACATTTGTAAGGTTTTTCGCCAGTGTGACTGCGACGATGGACGGTAAGATTGGAACAATTTTTAAAAACTTTACCACAAAATTCGCATGTGTCATTTCGTTGTCTGCTTTCTTTTTTCATTAAAGGATTTTGGTTAAGTAATGAATTTGCTGTACCTAAACCAAGTGGTTTAAGTTTAAGATTTTCGAAAATTGAATCATTGCGATGTAAAGACTGCATATTCCACCATTCATTTCCATCGATTTTAATGCGTTTTGAGAGTTCAAATGGGTTGGGGAATGGGTTGAAAATTGGAACTGGAGAGGGCGGAAGATTACCTGAATCTTGCTGTTGTTGAGGTTTTTGGAACATATTTTTTGCAAATTCCTCTCTCAGACGTAAAGCAGTCGGAAATCCATTTAATTTGTCAGTCATTTGATTCATGGGAGTTCCAGTAGAGTTGCTGTTACCGATTTCTTTGGAGATTTGCTTGAAATTGCCCGATTCTTGCAGAGCTTGCTTATAAGCTTCCGAGTATTGAGCAATATTAGATAAACCAAATTTATCCATTAGTTCACCAACTAATGAAGTTGGTGCAATACTAGATGAGTCCTTGTTGTTATCATTTTTTACATCCATTCGATTGTTAGTAATACTGAGATCCTCTGCTTCATAATCAATTTCCTCATGCTCGTCCATCTCTTCATCTTCATCTTCGTTAATGTCGTCTTCAGGATTTTCATTATCTTCATGTTCTGGTTCTGTGTCATCACATTCATTTGTTTCTGCGGAACCTGTATTGCTAAGCCCGTCTTCCATAGGGCTACGGTGTATTCGCATATGTTTCATAAGTTTTTGAATGTGTGAGCACTCAAAATCGCAAGCGGTGCATTTGTAGGGCTTTTCGCCCGTATGTGTTCGCTGATGAATAATAAGATTATTTTCAAAACGGAACTTTTTGTCACAATATGCACACGTATATACAGATGCACAAACCGTAGATTCTTGACCTGGCTTTGAGGGTGGTGTGGATGCGGATCGTGGTGTTGTGTTCAACGCTGTTCCGTTTTCTTCTGTCACTATATTGCTCTTTTCTGGTGGTGTCAGAGAGTGCGGACGTGTATTATTTGTGACTGGGGTTGGTGGTAGCTGATGCGAAGGAGAAGGGCTCGCAAAGTTCGGCGATTGCTTTTGTCGTGGACTCGGCGAGCTCGAGTTAACAATGTTTCCAGCTGCAGGACTTGTTGTTCCTGCAAGCTGACGCAATCGCTGCGAGTAAAAATCCATCTGAGGTTCCATTGAAAGTGAATTTGTTGACTGTGAACTAGCATTTGAAGATTGCTGTTGCCCAGCTATAAGTGTTAGTGAAGAGGGTGTTGTAGAACCTCGGTGACAACTGCTACTTGATGCTGGTCTTGGTTCAACAGATCCACTTGAGGAAACATTAGAGCTTTGGTTGAATTGTGATGTTGGGGTGTGGGGAGCAGCGAGTGAATTTGCAGCAGCGACGGCAGCGGCTGCTAGATTCAGTCCATGATGTCGAAATTGTTCAGAAACAAGTTGTTCCATGCGGTAATGATCAGGATGAGGACGCGAGAAAAGCGGAGAAACTGTAGGAACTACTGATCCCTGAGTAAGAGTTGGTGGTAAAGGCATTCGCAATAAATTAAACGGATTAGCAGAATGCATATCAGTTGGAGGCAACAATGGATGATGACGCATTCCTGCAGCAGCAGCGGCCAAATTTTGTGCATTTTGCATAGCAGTTGTTAAATTATTTTGATGTTGTTGTTTATGTTGTTCAGCAGCAGCAGCTGCTGCTGCAACTGCAGCAGCTCTATGATGCATCTGATTTTGTAGCTGTTGTTGTTGATTGGCAATAACAACCGGAGATGTTATGCTCACCGAATTACTAGGACTGTTATTGCTTACATTATTCGAGTTATTTTGACTTTGTTGCGTCGCCAATATCGATTCGGATACAGATTGGTTGTTTATTTCCGCCACCGAAGAAGATTCAACATAAATTTTGACTCCATGCGAATTTTGTACATGTTGTATTAAACGCCAGGCCGAGTTATATCTTGTCTTGCATGTTGAACACGTATAATTGCTAGGTTCTGAAAATATTCACAAATAAAAGAAAATGTATAAAAACTTGTATATTGCATTTTATCTAATCAAGGAAGAAAATAAATCTAAAAATTAATTTCGTTGTGATGTCTTCTTCCCACAGATGAAGACTATGAGTATACATTTGAGTGTTTTATGTAAATTAGTCGCTAAACCTATCCCTAAATTACCTTTTCAATTCGATTTCATTAATATAATTAATAGTGTGCGAAAACGCAATAGTAATGTGTGCACACAAAAACAACAGCAAAAACCAAATGGTAATAAAAATAACAACAAAAGGTATTAAATAAAAAGTCAACCACGCGACAAAGTTTTAAAAAGCGCACCTTAACTACGAAGATGCGAATCACCGTCAAATTGCAATCTTGGCATATGCAAACGTACACATATAACTATATATTTGTTTTATGTATCGATGAAGTTGCTGTTTCAATTGTAATTTTAATTTCGATAGTTATTATCGTTCTTATTGTTATTAATTTTGTTGTATGTATGTGCCGTGTATTCATTATGAATGAGTCTTAGGTGCGGACGCTGCACTGTGTAGGCAGTAAAGAGTCCCAATAACAATTTAGGCAGTAGACAATTTAGTCGTCGTTTTCGTCTTCACTGTCGTCTTTACCTTTGCTGTAATTTTTTCCTCTTCAGTTTTGATATTTAGGCAGTTGATGGCGAGCAAATTCTTAAAAGTTAACGTCACGCAACACACCTTAATTTTTGATCAACACTGGGCACAGCGAACAAATCTTAACATACCTAAACATACAAATACAATATTTGTATATGTGAGCCTACAGATTACAAAAGATACATATACTTATATACGAATATATGTTTTTATAAATAGTAAGATTTTGGGTTTTCAGCCCACAATATACTGGGCTTTCGTGTGATACGTATGTGTTGTATAAATACATCATATATATGTATAAGTAAATTCAACTTCCGTTAGCCATCAATAGAAAAAAAACATTTATTGCAATATGAATATTTTTGTTGTTATTTAAACTCACCAATTGGGACAATTTTAAATATGTTTTTCAACATGAAAATTGTTTATGCTGTAACGCATACAAATGACCGCCTTTAAATATATGGAGCTTTTAAAATTTTAAAACCGTAACAAATGACTTAAAAAGCGGTTTAGATAATCGAACTAAATCATCCCTTTCCTATTACATACACACATGTGAAGATAAACTTGCGGTTATTTGTGATATTTATTGTATGTTAAAGAAAATACAAATATACTTTAATATATACTATATAATATATGTTTACATACAGATGTATAAGAAAATAAGTACACATTGTTACCGCAATGGGACCATGAGAAGTTCACAAATGGTGCAGATTTACGAGGCTGCTATATTTGTTTTTTGTATCTTTAATTTGATGGCACAACCATATGTTGCTAAAAATTGAAAAATTGCAAATCCTGCCGTTCGATTAGAAGAAAAATTTACTGTTTAAAGAATGTAACATAATTTTAAAAACAATAAATATGTAACCGCACGTAGAAAAAAGAAAATCATCAAAACCATTTGGACTATCATACATCACACTCATACATAGCACAATCAGAGGTACACATTATTATCCATCCCTTTCGAGCTTTAAATTACCGCCAACATTTTTCATTTCAACTTAAATGTCTTTAAATATATACGCAAGTTTGTATATGTATGAACATTTTTAGTTTTTTATATGTATATGCATATATTTATGTCTATTTGTATTTGCGAAGGAGGGGTTGCACAGAAAAAAATTATAAAAAATCAAATTTTAAAAAATCGTTTTGTTTTTAAGGTTTGTGTGAGCAGCTGCAAAATATTTTCGATGTTTATGCAATTGAAGAACTTTATGGTTGAAACTACTTTTTCACGCTGTTTATGTACAAAACATTAATAAATGATATCAAAAAGTAAAAAACACACTTAGATTTACAACGAACAAACTACTGTCATATTACCAAATATTTTTTAGCTTGTGGATGCAATTCCATGTGAATATGATCCATTCTATTTTTTTTTTTTTTTTTTTGAATTGGAAATTACTATCTCCTATAAGTTAACAGCATAAAACGGGGTCGTCTAAATCCTTTTTTGTAAAACATGTACACACACAAATATAAATACGAATACTAATGCAAATGAAGGTAAACTAAAGTGTTTTTAGACAAAAACCTCTTCTTTACAAATAATTTGTTTGTATGTATGTACAATATATTTAAAAAATACATATGAATGAAGTAATTGAAAAATTAATGAAATTACGCAGTAGTAAGGGTTGAATTTAAATGTGTTTTTTGTTGTTACCTTTGGCGGTACGAATGTTTAATATTTTAAAGAGTTATGGCATGCGCGGATATTTCACTTTTACTTTTAAATAATGGAAAAAAGTAAAAAATATTTTTTTGTGCGATGTTTGCTTATTTACTATCTCGCATTAACGTAATTTTGTCTTAAGTTTCGCACGGGTCAATCATATATATATATATATATATATATATATATATATATATATATATATATATATATATATATATATATATATATATATATATATATATATATATATATATATATATATATTAAATTAAATTTTAAATTAAATCGGTCCAACAAAATGACTGAAAACTGTGTTTTGTATTCAGACTTACGGTCTACTGCACTCAATAGAAGCAAATAGTTGAAAGAAAATGAGTAGATTATTTGGATCTAACAGCGGGAGCAAACTACCATTGAACATTTTTCCTTCCTCTCTTTGCATGAAATTCAAGCAAACATATTCGCATTTCTTATTGCAAAGAATATATTTGCAAAGTCTTCTAAGGAATAACACATAACAGGAATATGTTCAAAATTAAATATATTAACTGTTTTTGGCACATCAAGACGCAACCCTTTAGTTGCGGCCAACGAAGCGATGACAAACAGCAAGCAGCACCCCCACCACTTGGAACACAAGGGATAAGTGACCGCATTTGACTAGAAAGCCATAAACAAAACAATTGGACGCCTGCTGATATGTTTGTTGAAAACCCTTCAGTACTTGATGTGATAATAATGTCTGTTATATTCCTTGTACTCATTGTTATAACTGCGTTTTCATTTCGTTCTTCTACTCATTTAACAAGAATCTTCATTGTTTTTATTTTTTACTGTCTTTTAAATAAATACACATATGTACTTTATGTATATTTTCACTATTCACATTTGGGTAATGTAAACGTAAAAGAAAGCGGATTATATTTACTTTCTTAATAACAACACAATATATATTATATGTATATTATGTAGATATTTGCGTGAAGTTGCATAATCAAAGGGATAGTAATCCTTTCATCTTACAGTATTCTATATCCTAATGTGTTTAATACTAAAATGGGTAAATTTATTTAAAAAATGACCAGCTATTTACATTTGTGATTTCATACATTTTTGCGGATTTTAAAAGATTTGGGTTAGTGCCTTTGTAGCAAATAAAAATAAAATTCAATTGAATTTCCTATACTTTTCATATTATGAATATATATACTAACACATACAAAAACACACCTGTCGGTTTCAAAACGGATATAACCCTTTTACCTATTTATCCTTTTTAAGCCGTTAACACAAAAGTAACATGTGTTAAGTACTCGAGTGATGAAGTAAATACATACTAGCATATTTATATAAATTTGCATTATTTGATTCTACAATATGTCACTTTGCGGATTAAACTAATGTCTGGAAATAAGTTCATTATTTTACTTGTATTTTATTTTGCATAAAACACACAAATTCAGTCAGATACACACACACATATTATATATGATGATGAATATGTATAAAGTTAATTATTGTGAGTTTTAATTAGACATAAAGCGCATAATTGCTATTGTGACCATAATGTTTTTTTGTGTGTGTATGAATATATAAATATCAATCAATCAGTTCATATTTTTATTTTATTTATTAATATACATTATTTAATTGTATTTAAGTACATTTATATAACTTATATTAATACTATTTAGTCAAACTTACATGAAATTGTAATTAAAAAAAAAAACAAAATATAAAATTAACACAATTGTCAACGTTGATGGCATCGTGAATCCTTTTTACAAGAATCACAATAAATTATTAAAACACATGTGTGCAAAGACCGACAGAAATAATCAACCATTTATATATACTTACACATTAATGTGAACCAATTTTGAAATTGGGTAAATGAAGGGCTGATTTTATTTTTTATTAATTTTCCAATAATTTTATTCAGATCAGTTTATATTTGCTATGCTAATATGCATACAATACTTAGTACATGTGTATATTGTATTTTTTTACATTGTTTTACAGTCTATATGCTCAAATAATTACAAATGTCAAAGAATAATGAAATATAGAAAACAAAAAAACACATATTGTCTGAATGAATAAAAGGAACAATAAAAAATCTGTAGCACAAACATTATTGCCATTTGTATAAAGTCGTATATAAAAAAAAAATTACAAAAAACTTTAGGCGGTCAAAAGAAATGTCTCATATGGTTGAATCTCTTAGTACTTATGAAAAGGAAGATGAAAAGGAATAAAAGACAATGAAATAAAATAAGAAAAGAAAATGATTCAGCTTGAGTAAATTTAATGAATATATGGACCAGCCAAAGAGTTGATTAAAACTACCAACATACAAGATGTTTTTTTTTGTTTAAGATTAACTGAAAGAAACTCAAAGTAATAATCGAAAGTTTTTTACAGGACAACTCATATAAATGTTATTCAATTTGGTGTCGTCGTTGTTTTATATAATAATTTCAAGATACGAATTTGAACAAAAAAATATTTGAAATTCTTTTACAGTTGTTAAGTATTTTCAATTGAAGGTCATCCAAACAAAAATGTAATAAGAAAAGCTAAACTGAAGGCAATTTTGTTCACATTCAGATTATTTAAAAGGAAAAAACTTTTAAAATATGATGTTTAAAATTAAATATGTATAATATAATATATAACGATGTAGTGGAGAAATTAAATCAAAGTCGCTATTTAATGTATGATTTTTCAACACACAAATTTTAATCTCTTTTTTAGTACCAAAAAATGTTGCAGTTGTTAAATCTTAAAAATTCGAACATGAACATTAATGTTTTAATTCGCTCATAACGCACACGTATTGGCACACGTTGTTCGTGTGTAAAGACCTGAGTCTGTATGTATCACTTACTCCTTTTTAAATGAATGACCCTTTAGTCAGAGTTGTTTGACCAGTCAGCTGATAATGGATTTAATTTTGCTTGGTTTTTTTTAGCTTTTAACACAAAATTCAACTTGTTTTGTTGGATGAATGAACAATGAAATGATCATTTATCAAGAAAATATTTTCATATAACCGTAGTATTTGTATATGAAAGATCTATGACGTAAAAAATAATAGATAGACATAAAGTGTGGCAGAGGTCAAATTGGTTGTTGTCAAATTATAATAAAACTGACCTTTTAAGAACTCAACTGAACTTAACTGAACTAAACTAACCCAGCATCCGTTTTTAAGGGTTTTAATTTCCTCAAATTTGTAACGTTTTATAAAAAAAAATTGTAAGCTTTCTGAAAGTATTTACCCATTTATATCAACAAAAAGGGGTTGCAAGCGCAAATATTTTGGACAATAGAGAATATTGAATTGGTTTAATTTTAAATGTCAAGAATGTTGTATTTTTTATCGTGCTGTTAAAGTGTCTCATGTCTTGTATTTGTTTATATACAATATTTTTCATAAATACTTTTGTCGCTTAATAAATATTATAAGTAAAATGGACCGGCATGTTAATGGCAGTTTATCTTTACATTTTGTTTTTTATGTCAGTGGTGACAAATATGGCATTTTACGCTGGCTTTGATGTTTTTGAAATTGTTGAAGGATTTTTTTATTTATTTGTTATGCCTTTGTTTTCTTGTTTATTTTATATTTTATCAGACGACTTTTGATATTGAAACTAAACCAATGGTCATAAGCGACCTGTGTACTAATAGAACAATAATGCACAAACAATAACAAAAATAAAATAACATGTAATGTAAATTTTCAACGAGTGACTGAAATTTTGGGGTTGTTGGTTCATAAACTTTTGATGGCGAGATTATGTTTAGCGGAATTTTAATTAAATTTAACATAAAATTGAAATTAAATAAAAGCAATATATGTTGAATGTGTTTCTTACCTGTATGTAAAGTGTTTGATTCGGCATCAACAAACTCTACCTTAGGACGTTTGCTTAAATGCTGATAATCATCAGTTTCATTATTACACTCCGTATTTTCGATGTCATTATTATCGTCCTGATTAATTTCTTGTTTGATAACGGCTGTGTTGCAGGCTTTTAAATCTTCACATGAAGATTCAACATTTTTGGGAGTAGTATTGTCATTTTCTTTATTTAAAAAATAATAATTAGTTGTACATAAATTGGCACTATTATAATTTAAAGTCAAGCAACTTACCATCTACTAAACGTTTTGGTGTACTTGATGCTCCATCGGCCAACATATCCGCAGGACTAGGTGGTGGTGTGTGAATGCGAGAACCACTCGATACTTTTCTAGAAGCTGCCGATAAAGATGGTCGTCGATTTGTTAGACTTAGCCGTCTCACATCTTCTGTATCTGCTCTATCATTTGCAGGGCCTTAAAATATAAAATTTGAAATGATGATTTTAATGTTTAAATATTTTAACAATTGTTTCCATTTAATTAATATTTACCTTGATTGGAACACTGGCCATAGTTTTCTTTATTGCATTGCAAAACTTTATGTTGTATAAATTTTACTATGTCGGATAGAGCAAAGACTTTCTGGCATGTTCCGCATGTTAACATATCCTGAACAGTGGCATCTGCTTCAGTGGAGTCAGAATCTGTGGTTTGAAAAAAGAAAAAAATTAAGAATTATTTTTAATTTATTTATGTATATGTGAGTACTGATAAGTGCGTTCTTGCATGCGGAATATGTATAGAGTTAATAAATTATTCAATAAATTTTATCTTAATAATACTGTTATAGTCTGACCTCTAAATTGCACTAGGAAAACATATGTGCTTTAGGGCGCCTTTTTGGCTTATACCATTCTATTTCTGTAAGTTATTGATGGGTTTATGGTTTAACTTAATTTGAAGTCAAATTTATTGTAGACAATAAACGCTGGATGCTTTTAAATACTATCGGCAACGATTACGTATATAAACACTCTATGTGTAAGTGTGTAAATCGTTCTAATAAATTCATAAGATGCGTAAAAGCAATTAATTTTCGGTATATTAATTTCCAAAAAAATCTTTGATAATGATATGCAAACAGATAAGTCATACATGTGATATACAATACATGACAATTCTTTTTTGAAATGTATCTATGCGTATATTTGTGATTTAATCCCACATCCATTAAATGCAAGCCAAATTTAAGCACCAAATTTATTCATAATTTCAGTAACAGTAAAATGAAACTTTTATAATTTCATTTCTAAGACGAGAAATGCTTATATTTATTCATACATTTTCAAATATCATTTTCAAAGGTGCCAAACAGAAATTTAATGATTATATTTGTTTCTATTCCGTTTATTTTTGTGCAAACTTATAAATTCCAATCAATTTTTGTTAATGGACAATTTACCAATATCACAACCAATTGTGCAAATATTGTCCCTTTTCCTAAAATTTATTTATTTATTTCTTTACTTTTTCACTTTAACTTTGACCGCTATAAATAGGGGGTTGAATTTTTTAGCTTTAGGCAAGTTAACACCACATCTTAAACAACACAACAACACACACACATGAATATCTAAAATAACTCAAGAATAAAAGAATGAAGAGAAAAGAATTAAAAAAAAACTTTCTTTAGTTGGGGCTTGATGTTATTATTTGACTTTTGGTTTAGTATTTGAGTCCACAACGGATGTTAACATATGTAAAAGTTTAGTGGGCCTGATGATTTCATGATTAGCCCCATAACTAAAGGCATTTTATTATCATGTTTGCTGGAGTTGTCGGTACAACCAACCCATGTGTGGTAAAACTAACAGACAAACAAAAGAAAAAAAAACACAATATTAAAAAATGAAATTGAGGAAGGAAAGAAAAAACAATAATATAAACTGGCAGCAATCCCCTGATAAAACAAGGATAATCACATTAAACAACCATAGCAATTCAGTTGTCAATTAGGTGCTGTATGACATAAAATACTAAATTATGGACAATGAATTGAACGAATAAACATTCATATATAGTTTTGATAACTAATACTAAGTCATAATAATAATAATAATAAAAAACAACAAAACAAGATGTTGATGATAAACGATGTAACAAAAACTGTATCTATCCTTTTGAATTGAGTTTTGTGAGTTTTTATGTGGGCAGAGGCAAACCGAAAGACAAATAGATAAATAAACAATCGGACACAATTTCATGCCTGAAAGCTGCGTTATTACTAGTTTTTCCATTTTTTATCACAATTATTAATATTATTTTTTGCTTTGTATGCCTGTGTGTCAGTGTTATTTCTCTTAATTTTTCAAATTTCCTGGGGGTGATATGTACAGGATAAATAAAAAAAAAAAACGAATGTGTTTCGTAGTTGACTTATTAATTTGTGATTGACTGGGATGAGCTCGTAAACGAAATGTTTAAGGATTATTTTTATTAGTTGTGGTTTATTATAACAACGATGTTGTTGATTGTTATTGTTGTGACTTTTTTCATCTTTTATATAAAAAATTTATTGTTTTTTTTTTCTTGAAAAGGGTGTGTGTGTTATTGAAAAGGGCATTAAATCAATACGAAAAAGAGAATATTTAAGATTAAATCAATTAGTAAAATACATATTTTTTATTATAAGCTTGGCATTTTATAAGTTGAAAGTAACCAATGGTCATTTTATAGAATGACTCAATTCGGAAATATATTGGATATTAGTGAATAGTTTTGAAATGATCTATACATTGTATTTGGTTGGATGGTAACAGCAGGTTCATTAGATGCCACTTGTCAAATTTTGTCACCACCTTTTAACTGATTATTTACTTTTGTGTATCGATAGGTTTAGGTAATAAATGTGCCAATCGCAGATGACGATTGATTTTTTTGTAGATGTCAAATATCAGATGGCCACTTACTTCTATTTGTTTTTTGTTTGTTGGAATGAGATTATATTAAACCCTTCAACCCTTTATATTTTTCTTTGAATATCATTTGTTATAATGTGTGATATTGACGAAAAGATTATTGCGATTTCGCTATTATATTTGCTCAATACTGAGATAATATGTCAGTCATCTATTTATTGAAGTAGATGGTAAAGAACTTTAAACCAGTTTATTTAATATTATTGAGTATTGTTTTACGTTCATAACATTTTATGAAAACAGTGCTGTCATCTTTCGTGCCATTGTTAAAGTATTGTATACATTCAAAGAAGGAACGTATAAAAATATCCTCCCCTTCAGAAAACATATATAAATTAATAAGCCTAATCTTAGCTAAAATGAGTAAATATCATATCTGTACCAAATTGTTTAAAAGTGATTTTTTCTTCATCACATTTGCTTTAGTAAATTAGTCAGTAAACTTTTATATTTAGTATGTAGTTGTATCAGTCAGTCACTTAATATTTTATAGATATTAGCATATTAATTGTTTAAGCGTAACCAATGCTTTATTTCAGAATAATATTAAGATAACAAAATTAAAGAATGCGAATATTTGGTGCTGAGATGCAGTATGAAAATAAAGTTAAAGGTTTTATTATATGACCCATTTAATTTATTCACATTTCAACAATGAGAGAAAATTTATTATCATTTGTTTGCAACTTATTTATAAAGTGGCGCCCCAAATATCTTCAAGAATTTGCTAAAAATTTTCTCAATACATGAATACTTATAATGTCTACATTGTACAATATTTATGTGTTTCATTTAATTTTCTTAGATATTGTATTCAAAATTCTTAGATTTTGTAATCAAAAGTATATTTTCTCTACTTATGCTTTCTTGTTGTTTATTTGTATCTAATTTAGTGCGAATGTAAATCGTATCAAATAACGTATGTATATGTATGTTTATGTGCCTATATAGATATGTTTTAACTATTTAATTGTAAGAAAATCCAGTCACTTATTTAACCTCTATTTGCATTGTTATTCATAAATGGTTTATTTATCTGTTTGTATATGTGTGGAGTCGTGTTATTTTTTTATACCCTACACCACCATATAATACGTTTGTGCTTAAGTTTGTAATGCACAGAGAAAAAATTGCTACCACCACTTTTAAGCATACCGTTCGACTCAGAATAACTTTCTAAGTCGATTTAACAAACTTGTGAACAAAATGCAGGTCGCAAATTTTTAGATACCTCCATTAAATGACTATGCCTATTTAAATGAAAATGATGTGCCAAATTATAACTCTCCTTAGAAATAACAATTTGAAGGCTTAAATCTCATATATACGCAAGTATTGTTATAAGAGTTGATCAAATTAAGATAAATATAAGCAAAAATTGATGTAGGCAATTTTACGAGGGTCGGTACTTAATTTCATCTAGTTCCACTATATTCCCCTAGAAGAAATCCTTTTAAAGCGCACAAATCATACATATGTATTATACTACACTTTTAAGCACATCATTAATTTTTGATAGCTACCATTATTAATCAACAATGTGGTGTAGAGTATTAAATAATCGGACTTGACCGACAATAGCTTTTACTTCTTTGCCTTTGGTCATGTGTATGTGTTTTTTTCGCTTAAACATTCAAATAATAAAGAAATGTAAAACAAAATTAAGTTTATCTAAAAAATTCTCTTTTTATGCTCCCCTTAAATAAGTGAAGTGAAGAACTAAAAAAAATACAATTTAAAAACGACTGTGCAAATATTTGTTAAAACGAGCCACATTTATCTACACACTCGTGCGTTTTAAATGTGTGGGTAATTTTTTTTGTTCCGTTCCAGTCATCACACAATATTTATTTTGGTTATTTTACCTTTGAATATTGTTGTTATTGTTGACAATAATAAAATACTTCAAATAAAACAAATTCTGATAAGAAGTGAAGGAGTTTTAAACTACTATTTACATATGTATAAAAATCTACATTTGTATATAGAAAAGATCATCGTACATACTAAATGCATTAGACACAATAGTTATTATATATATATATATATATATATATATATATATATATATATATATATATATATATATATATATATATATATATATATATATATATATATATATATATATATATATATATATATATATATACATATATATATATATATAGTGGAGATACCCTCCATTGGGGCGACAGAAAAAAAAGAGTAGTGCGACATTGTTATCAAACCCTAAATGGAAACTTTGAATAACCAGGTGAATTTATATAGAACACCTTTCAGCATTTTTTATGTTCATTCAAACACATGTGCAGAAATGTAGCCTAACAGACAAACAAGACATAAAAATTAAGTAACTTTAAACGTTACCGGATCCAACCAAATATTCGTTTAGATAACACCCGCATGCAATCGCTTTTTAAACTAACAAGTCTATGTAAATAATATAACATATCAATGAGGCCGGTAATAACGTTTAAATGCCGTGGTTAATATAATACATCAGGAATAACCTGAAAAATTCTTACTTTTGAAAAATGTCTCAACATGTATATTAATTTTATTGTAGTTTTGCGCTGAATAATTACTATGGTAGCTGATATTTAAAAAATTATAATATTCTCCACGATATACATTTGCTGCCAGGTCATCATAACAATCTTTTAGGAAGAGTTATTTTTTTGTATTTGTGCTACTGGAATAACATGTTATTCCCAGTAAAAATTAACATATTATATAGTTCTTCTAATATTGTTATTATTAAATGAGTGATGATAACCAGCAAATGGGCAATGTATTATGTTAGTGTACATTATTTTTAACTTACGGCTTAATGATCGAAATCCTTGATCCTCGCTAATAGAAAGCATTTTGGTATACATTTCTGTTATGAATTTTTTTGTTTTTAATCAGTTATTTAAGTTAGGTATTCCTTTTGCAGATCACAACTTTAAATCACTCATTAAATTATTTCACAAATTATTTTTATAACAAAATTATTTTTTTGCTCTCTTTACAAAATTTGCTTTGAAATGTAATTATTATTTTACGTTTTATTTTTTATATTGAATATATTTTTTATTTATTTCCAATGGTTTCTTTGATTTTTATTAAAAAAAATGTAATTTTCTTTGACGAGTGTGTGTTCACCCCACAAAGAGTTCACGTGGACTGATGTTATAGTTTCCTATACGTTGCCTTGACAGTCCTTCTGAATATTTTGACGGTGACTGAAACTTATACGCACAGTAGATGACCCACGTAAAATTCAACAAAAAATGTAAGATTTCACCCATACAAATAAACATTCTATTAGTCTGTCTCCCTTCAGCAACCACCATAAATCTATCGACAGAATAAATACATATATGTAATGTGTGTGAATGTGTAAGTAATATTTTTGGATATTTGAACTATATTGTGCTATTGTAAATATTTTAGTGAAGTAAGGGATGATTTTTCTCTCTATGGATTGGTTGTAATGAGCTCTGCTTCCGTTTTAAAGATACAGCCGCAACATCTTCAAACGCAATTGATGCTACTAACATCGAGCTCAATATTGAGATAAATCTTAAAATAATTTAATGCGCAATTCTATATATTATAGGCTCATAATTAGTCAGATACGCAACGTAAACAAACAATTTGTTGACATAAATAAATACATAGACATAAATAAATACGGAAGGGGATTCTTATTTTATCTCAAATAATTTTGCACTATATTAAAATACGTATATACACATATGTCATTTATAAGATCGGAAATTGTAAAGACAAAATAGTGAGAAGTTTTAGTTTCATTCGATATGCTAAAAATAATATGAAATATTTAACATAAATATTTTAATGATAATCTCGCAGCAGTTTAGATTTTTTATAAATTATTTAAAAAAAATACTTTAAGGTTTCTACTCAAATTACCAGCAAGTAACAGCGAAAATAATAAAAAAACTATATCCGTTCATCTAAAAATGGCTATGAGTAAAAAATATAATGTTGCTTTCGTTTTGTTTTTCTCTAAATGTGACCCCTAAAATTGTGCGCAGACGCTGTGTGAGCAAAAAACAAAACACAAAAATAAGAAAACAACTCATCCATATTTTTCAAGTATAGGCTTTTGTCTATTATTCCTACCCTTAGATTTTTTATTAAGATTTTCTTTTCATTTAATAAAAAATGGAATAAAAAGCGAACGGTAAAGCTGCGTGTTAGACATACATTAGTTTTTGGAAAGGATGCTGCTAATGTCCTTAAAGAAATTCCTCAGCTTAAAAAATTTAATAAATGAGGTTTGTTTACTAAGAAAACAAATGTGATTTTTTTTATTTCATAATAGGGAATATGTGTGTGTGTATGAGAGAGTTTTTTATTACAATTTTGTGACCCTTGCCTTAATGTCTTAGGGAGCCTATATAGTTATTGTACGTGTTTATCCTTGCAAATCCAAATTATTGCATTTTATTTGCTTTGTCTTCGTTTTTTAAGGGACTATTGTTTCTGTATCATACACACATACAAATAATTCCTTTTGTTGAGATTTTTTCTCAACGGAATTTATAAAAATATATACGGCGATGTCATACATAAGATGTGCAAATTCTTACCCCTCACAAAACTTGTACAATAAGAAAAGAACTATGAAATTATAACATGTCCCGTCCGCTTGCAATCAAATTTTTATCTCATATTCATTTAGGTAGCATTGGTTTTTTATTTATTATTTTGTGTAACGGCATTTTTTATGCAAATTTTGTTCCGGGATGGGTGATACCCGGTTGTTGTATGTGTGTATCTACCACCATGAAGTACAAAGGTAGATGCATATATCATAAAAAATAGAATATTTTTATATAGCAGCCGTTATTATTTTTTCTTTTTTTGTGGGTAAGATTTTCCCAGGTTTTTTTTTGAAGAAACATCCCTTCAAAAGAAAGGACACATAAGTATTAAAGAACTGTCATATGAGTTGTTGAAGATGTTTAGTAAAAGATTTTTATGGGAAGTTAAACAATAAACTGCATTTGCAAACCTCTATCAACTTAAAAAACATCTTTGACAATTGCTCATAATATAATTTGGAATGAATAGTAAATTTATTTTTTGATATTGTATTTGTATATCGTGCACATCTGATAAAATATTATTTTGAATCTCTTTTTTACGAAGGTAATTATACAAATTCAATTCAGGCACTAATTTATTCGTTATAATATTTTAAATTTAAAGAAAAAAAGAACATATTTTTTATAAAACGATCAACTTGTTTATAAAATATTGAATATTAAAAAACATGTTAATATTTGGTATTTTAAATGGTTGTTTAGAGATTACAATCGAAATTACCTTTTGAAATTTTCGAAAGAATTTCAAGACCTAACGATAACGGCACCTAATAATATTTTAATTTCTTTTAAATTAAATAACAATGCAATAATTACTGCACCCCATTTAAAATTACATACTTATATGTGTTATAATTCAGCCTCTATAAATATATTACAAATCAGATATATTTCCCAATCGATTATGCAAAAGTATGAACATTTTATAAATGATTTTTTTCTACTTAGAAAAATACCAAAATTTCTTACTATTTTAAAGTAGTTAAAGTAGTAGTTTCCTTTAGAAAATTTTGAAAAAATTGTACTAATTATATAAACTTCAAGACTTAAAATTATTACAACAACTCTTTGCAGTTTCTAATTAATTATACCGAATAATTCAAAAAAAGAATAATGTTAATATACAATAAAAACTTTTATATTTTATTTCATACTCTTATTCATATTATACGTACTTTGTAAAAAAGTAGTATTTAAAAAAATCTGACTCGATGCAGAGAACTAAAAATAAAGATTTACTCACTTAGATTTCCAATTGATTTGTTGATGATTATGTAAATTTTTTTAAATGTTTTACGGTATATTATACATAAATATCAAAGAACCAAAAATGAGCTTCTTATTATTTTATTTGTTTGCTTCTTTCGAATGCAAACAAATAAAATAATGGATCTAAAGGTAAGAGAAACTATAAATAAAAAACAGTATGTTTTGCACATTTTCAACAAAATGAGTATGATATAGTATAAGTTAACATTTCATTAATGATATATATCGTGTGTATCTAACAACAATCTCTGGATTCATATGAGATATATAGAATATTTAAATGTCATTTCAGATTAAAAATTTACATTTTTTCACAAAAGTTAAAATGTTGGTGACCAAAAAATCCAAAAGTATTTCCATAATTAAAAACAAAAGTTTTTAATAAGACACATTGATTAAGAAGACATTTGGGACAATATTTAAATACATATGTTTGTATGTTTGTATGTATGTATGTATGTATGTATGTATGTATGTATGTATGTATGTATGTATGTTAGCAGTGTCCATTCATTTATATCTTTGATTTCATTGAAAGTGCTGGAGATGAAGATCGATTGTGCAATACATTTTGAGATGTTCAAATAAACAAACAATGAAACATGTTGCACATGCTGTTGTCCAAGACAACATTGTTTTATTTTTGTTATGTTATTTAAAGATTTTTTATAAATAAGAAACAGACATTGAAACATGTGTATTCTATACATAATAATTATGTAATATTGTTTGTACTATACAACATATACATATTTCCTTTGACATTATTGTTGTTTTCAAATGTTTTTATTTTGTAGTATTTAAAATAACGAAAAGGAAAAAAATAAAATAAGCCACACATGACAATTATATATACGACATCTTTACATTAAATCAAGATCAACGGTATGGGACGTTGGACAATCTTTATAATATTTTGGTACTGAACACTCAGATTTCTTAGTGCATACGTGTCCAGCATAAATAATTCACAAGTGATGAGCGCGATGATAAATGATTTTGTTTCTTTTTTCATTTTTTCTATTATCATATGGGACCATCGAATGGGTGTGAAACGAAAAAATAACAAAAAAATAAAAATAAATAAAATAAAATAAACTAATATTATATACGTTTGTAGGTGTACATGCAAGTATTTATTCAAATTATAATATAACTTATTTTAAATTAACATATGTAAATAAAGTACATTGGTTAATAAAAATACGTATTTTCTAATTAAGGAGAGTTTTAAAAATTATTAAAAGTACAACAGTTGAATTGTATATATAAACTGTATACATATTCATCTGTTGTAATAACTTTTTTTCATTTTTAAGGTGTTTAGCATCGGTTAACGCCTTCATATTTTTACAATAGTGGACATCTCGTAGAAAAAATATATTTTTGTATTGTAGCGTGTCTAGACTTTAAACAATAACATTCTTTTTATGCTTTTCTTATGTTTGTTTATTTCTACTGTTGTGTTTTTTCAAATCTTAAAACTATTTTTTGGAGGAGTTTTAATTTAGTTAAAAATATTAAATACATAAAACACCTTCATTAGGTTTTAGCTACCTTGTAGAGGTTAATTTCAGTCTCTTTGAATTTTTAACAAATTTGTTGAAAAACTTCCTAAATAATGTTGTTTAAAAATGCTTCTAACTGTAATTTTATTTATTTAAGTTGAGTTTTTATATTTATGTTGATTATCAAAAATTTAGATACAAATCAATTTGTTGCACTATACCACAATTATAGGACAAACTTATTAAGATGATGGTGATGGGTGAAATATTTATACGGGTCAGAAAGGGTTACGCTATACTAGAAAAATCATCATAATGTTACTAATTTTAATTACTCAATTTCCATGTTCAAATAAATACGTGCATGTTTTTTCATAAAAATATATAATATTTAAGTCCCGCATTCCATAGACTTATATGCATATATATATATATATATATATATATATATATATATATATATATATATATATATATATATATATATATATATATATATATATATATATATATATATATATATATATATATATATATATATATATATATATATATATATATATATATACCAACCATCACATTTAATAATTTGGAAAATCATTGAATAATTTTTTCCATAGTCAACGTGAACATATATTTGTTTATTAATGATACATTAATTTTCAAAACTTCTGTAAATTTACATATAATAATAGATAGAAGAGACTTTTCCCAAATTTTTATTAAGCGAGCAAATGAAATAAGAAAATATCAAACGAATTCGATTGAATTAAATCTAAAATTAAAGCAATACTATCCGATTTATTATTTATATAGTTTTAAAATAATTTAACTAGTCAAAAATCAATGATTTTATATTAGTGTTTTAAATAATTGATCGGTGAAATAGCTTTCGATTGCGTGTTTTATATATTAAATGATCAATTTAGCGTGTGAAGAAATATTCCTAGCAATTTCCCAAAAACGATTAACGGTACTGATCAATTGTAAAAGGTAAATGTATAAGAATAAAATTTCACACAGGTAAATGTAATTTCCCAATCTTAATACTTGCATACATTCTTCACATTCAATAATAAAACAACCCTTAATTCAGATTTTTTCATAAATATCTTTTGCAAAAATTTCGAGCGGATTAAATGACAAACAATAGTAATTCACGATCAATTCAATTTACAAAATATATTAAGAAAAACAGAAGCAGCAATGACGAGTAGAAAAAATAAATAGAATAGACTTTCTAAAATGAACATGTGAAATAAAGAAAATGAAACGAGAGGATGAGTTTTCATATTTCAACAAAAAAGCAGAAAAAAATTGCAACACACCTGTTCAATGTTCCCATGATAGAATTAAGGGATAATAATTTTTCTCCAGCCACATATAACACACTAAAAATGATTCACATTATCCTGAGTATAAATATTTCGGAATAAATTTCATAAATTTTCTTTTAACATTTTTGTATAGAAAGTTTGAATTTTAACTTACTGGTCAATTTTGCACAATTTCTGGAACTTAACCTCTCTAAACTTTTCTATACTAAATAACATACAGCACAAAGCGAACAACAGATCAACAAATTAATCTCAAAGACAAAGTGAAAATCATTAATACTTCTCACCAATAGGTTTTATATATGTAGAGATTTATTAAGAATATTAAGGTGTTATTAAATTAAGTTTTTAATAATTCAGTAGTTTCATTCCACAAGTAAAACAAGTTTTAAGGAACAAAAATAATATTCGGAAGTTGAATTTCTATTAAATATATGTACACATGTATACATTTCAAACGGCATTGTCGTTTAATCTATATTCAATGAATATCAGAAATATATTGTCAATATATTCTAAGCCAGTTCAAAAAATTGGTTTGTACTTGTACAAAAAATATGTATGTAGCATGTATTGGCGAAACAAGTGTATTAATATTTTTTGTGAAATTAGATCAATTATTGTTTACGATCACGGTCTATATTTTCTTATTCCTGTATTTTGATATCTTTTATTGTTTAAAATAAGAACAATTGAATTTTTAGTATATCGGTGTATCAGCGTGGGAATTTTCAAGAATACTTTACAAATATTTTTAACCTGAATGAATACTTGATAAATTTTGGATTTATTTGTTGACAATAAATTTATTGAAATTTTTTGCGATCGATTGGATATTTTGAATAGATTTTTTACTTTCAATCAGTAATCTATAATTTATAGATGTACGCCTAAGTATGTGTATTAATTTATGTATTCAAATATAAATACTTTGAATTTTATATTTTATTTACAACGGATTTAATATTATATGTTTTTGATATTCTTTAATTCAATATATAACGGTTAACTGTTGCGTTTTATGTGATAAATTGTTCCAATCGTGGGACTATCCCAAGCCGTGGAAATGACTTTCGTTCACAGTGAGGGTTCGTGACAGTGTTGGTAATAGTGATGTTAGGAAAAAACAACAAAAGAAGAAAAAATATAAATAATTTGCAAAATAAACGCTATTTTCACCTTAAATGAAACCTAATAACAATTGTAAAGAATACAACAACAGCAGCAACGGCAGTTAAAAACAGTAAGTAACCAAGCAACCATAAGCAAAAGACAACAGTAGCCAAATGCTAACTGCTATGATAGTAAATACCTATTACAAGAGTCGCGTAGTAGTGTTAACACAATTGTTGTAGAAGATGGGTAAGTAGGTGCATTGGTTGTTTGGGAGGTAGACAGTTAATGTATAGTGGAGCATCACCATTTGAAAGTTCATAATATATATATATATATATATATATATATATATATATATATATATATATATATATATATATATATATATATATATATATATATATATATATATATATATATATATATATATATATATATATATATATATATATATATATATTTGTTTTTTTAATGCACGGCTAGTTGTGGTGTCCAAACATAACAATTGTGAGAATGTTCTCATGGAAACACGATTACACTTAAGAGTAATATTTAGTGCAACCACATCTCGCGGTCTTGGGCCATCGTGTAAGTCAACTAAATACAGAATATATATTTGTAATAATATGTGAATTTCATGTAAAATTACATACCTATATCTATATAAATATATTGTACTCAAGGATGGTTGAAATGTGGTGGCTGTGGCATATCGTGTCCAGAAAGCTAAAGCTTTAGCATTAGCAGCTCCAAAAATTAGAAAATCAAAACTTTGTTTTGTGCATCAAAAGCAAATGGTAAAAGGTAAAATATACATGTAGTGAAATATGTATATCCATACACATACACCCATTAAAACGAGGTGCAGTTTTTTTCAAAACAATAACATCATCATCTTCATTGCTACTATCCAGATTATGATCAACTTGGTTTAACATCATCTACAAGACAGAATGTCTACATACTTAAAATAAACAAATACAGTTTCAAAGAAAAGTTTAAAACTCTTTGATATTAATTTATCACTGTATGCATATAATAATTAAATAATAAATATTAATTAATTTACGTTTTATTTATTTATTTATTTTGTTTTTTATTATTTTGAAAATCAACTAATCATAAGTTTTTTAAGGAAACATTTTGTATATTACTCATATTGTACAACACTTTCGTTACATACTGTATATACATATTAGTTTTTTACAATTCGCAGTGGGACAGGATTAATTTTTTGTGGACAAAAATTCGTAGTTTTTGATCTAAATATTGGAAAAGTATTGACTTGAATCCCTTTGTAACTGTCCACTTTTTATGAATTTTGGGAATTTAACAATTTTTTGATTTCAATAAAATATTTATTATAAAATATATCTTTGTGAAATTTTTAGGAAAAAATACTAATTTATTAAAAGAGAGATTTTTGTTAATAGAGTCCACATTTATGGGACGTCTTAAAGAAAGCAATTTCCATATGATTATAAACATTTTGGAATTTCCAAAAGTTTCAAAATGTATATTTTGGCATTTTATAACATATATAAGGCTAAAATCTTTTTTTTTACAAAAGGTGATCTTGGTAGAAATGGTCTATAATTTATTGACACAAAATTTAAAACAAAACTTCCTATGAAAGAGATCATTCAGAAATTTATACATTTTATATATAGTATAAAGCACAGTTTTATATATTTTGCAGCTTTTTAAAAAATATAATGTTTTTGCATATATTATATTAATTTATTTATTTTTTATAATAAATATTTTTGCTTTGCAAAAAAGAAGGTTCCCCCGTAAAAATTTTACGAAAACGGACTGTCTTTTGGAGAATTATAATAATTATTAAACATAAATTAGGTAAATCAAAATCCGAAATTGAGCCAATGCTAAACCCAAGTAAATCATCAATACAAAAAGTAATTAATTGAATAAACTAAGTTCTGGACGCCCTAAGAAAATTAGGTATTGGAGAAGAAAGAAAAATATTATATTTAAAAATAGTACATATAAGATTGGTGCAGACTTAAAGAATATATTGAGCAAACACTATTCTGCGGATACAGTATACAGAACTACAAACAAAAACAACAAGCAAGAAGACCTATATTAACGAAGGAAATAGAAAAAAGATTTTCAGACAATAAGACAATTTTTTCAGGCGAATCGAAAACATAAAATTTTTGGTCGAACGGACTTACCTTAATGTGGAGAAAAAGTAAATCATTTATACAAGGAACATACGTATAACAGTAAAACATAGAGGGTGGTATTATAATAGAATGTATTTATTTGGTAAATGATGAACTATTTAAACAGATACATACTGCACAAAATAATTTTGGTATTCAACTAAAATGTTAACAGTATCAGTGAAATTATTTTTAATAAATATTAAAAATAAAAAAATGTGACTCATAATCTGGAATTTTTTTGAAACTATGGAAGTAAATAACACCCATGTGCATTATTTATTCCTCATCAAAAGCCACACAAAACTATTTTTTCAACAGAATGACAAAAATATATATAACTCCGCTCATTGTGTCTCTATGGAGTTCAAACTCAGTTATACCTTAGCTATCATTATGTTAAATTTCACGCAAATCCATCCACCTGATCAAACGTTTACCTCTATAAAAACGATTTTGCCCCACAGTGCGATGATGCTAAGTTAAGACAATTAGAAGCTATTCAGCAGATGTAGGCGCCCATCTTATGTGTTCTCACGTGGATATGTTTTACACAAATACATTAAATTCATTCAAGTATTTTCACTTATTAATAAAATGCAGACTTCTCAGGCGATTTGATTTAATACAACATAAAAACTTTTCCCTAAGTTATGTGGATTATATACAAATTATAATTAATCAATATTGACATAAAAATTTTGATTTAAATCATGTCATCCAATTGAACATAAAAATCTATTATGTCTATTTATATTTTTTATTTTAGAAGCTGATTCGAATAAAAAAAATCCGAAAGTAAAAGAGTTTGTATAATACTCTATTTACCATCATATTGTTGATGTATTAAATTTATTTGTATACCTTGCAATTGGTGTATATAGTGAGCCAATTAATTAGCCAAAATTCTCACGACCTTAAAGGTAAAGAAACCCATAAAATGTCGACATGGCAAAAAAAAGAAAAAAAATAAATAAATTTAATAGAAAACAAATAAAGAAGCTGGCTGTAATTTCAAAATCAGAGTAAAAAGTACGAGAATCAAGGAAGGCGAACAGAAATGTTACCGCTAAGTAACTATGCACAAAAAATAGGATGGCTCAAGAAAATTTTAAAATTATTTTAAATAAAATTACATAGAAATATAAAACTAGTCTCTTGCAAACAATACTAGACGTAATTTTCCATGAATTTTTTATATGATTTTAAAAAATGTGACTTTTTTGAATTGAATTTTAACTTGTTGAATATTTAATATCGAAAATATTTGATTAAAAAATTTTATATATATATATATATATATATATATATATATATATATATATATATATATATATATATATATATATATATATATATATATATATATATATATATATATATATATATATATATATATATATATATATATATATATATATATATATATATATATATATATATATATATATATATATATTTATTTATTTATTTCTTAACTCGTATGTGAACTAAAATCACAAAAACAACGAATCTAGACAATAGTAAGTTTAAGTTCAACTTGCACTGTTATGAGTTGCAGTTAACGCTAGCAACTGTAGGCGTAGGTATATAATTAATAAGAGTAGAACATACTGTATATAGCTTTTGGTGTAATGTTAAGATCTGATTTAAGTCGAAATTAGGAATAATGAGTATTGTCTGATATTTTTACATGACAATAATACCTAGTAATATTGTCGAGTGAAGACAAGGCCAAATGAATAAAACAAACACAAATTCGATTAGATCAATTGTGAATTATTATACTTTATTTAATAATTTTTTCTTTTAGTTTTTTGAAAAATTTACTAAATTCATAAAAATAACAGTTATGTACATATGTACGTTTTATTTGACTGTGACTTCTGACAATGTTTTATTATTTTAGTGTAAAATGTTAAAATGCCCTTAATTTTATAAATGATTCTGTTTTCAGCATTCGATAATGTAATTTCTGTAGTTGCACAAACATTATGAGCAAAGTTACAAAAAAAAAAAAGAAACGAAAAAATTAAAGGCGAAGTATCAGGCTGTAGAATAAAAAAAATAAGAAAACACAACAATAATCTTAGTCATAGTGTACACTACACAATGTAAAACAAAGTGCAACTTACAATGAAATCTTATTACACCTGACTATAGATGTTGTTTGGCAAAAGAAAGGGTACTATGTTCCCACACTTAGTTGAAGTAAAACAGCACAATGGAGAATGGTGACAACTGTACCTATTTATTGTGGGCACGACAAAAGCAGCAAATATTTAGCGTATCAGTGTGTAAAACGAACTGTGAATACTTCCCATCAAACATTTGGAAAATAATCTCTTTTTTGTTACTACTAAAAGATTGATATGAAGTTGGTTATTTGTAATGTGAAACGTTTTTAAGCTTTGATTCTTCCAAAAATTGTGTTCTATATAAATCGATACGTTCAGGCGTTTCATTATTTGTTAATATCTGGTTTCTGCCCCAAAACCTATAATTCCTACCATAACTGCAATGTAATGCTACGCTACAAATTCCAAGATAAGAAATATATTGTTTTAGTAGTATGATCATGTGTATATACATATAAACATATGTTGGTCATTTTAATATATTAACAAAGACCGCATAGCTTTGTTAATATATACATATATATATATATATATATATATATATATATATATATGTATATTAACAAAGCTATGCGGTCAAGCTTTGTTAATATATTAAAATGACCAACATATGTTTATATATATATATATATATATATATATATATATATATATATATATATATATATATATATATATATATATATATATATATATATATATATATATATATATATATATATATATATATATATGTATATATTATCCATTACCACAAACCACGAGTATTAATAATAATTCAAAATTGAAAATTAAATGACTCACAACAATTTTGAACTTACAGTCAACATCAGTCGTGTCCATTCGTCGTGATTACCTTTCAATTTGTATTTGTGGTGGTATATATATGAATTGTGTGACTAGACTAGATTGTGTGACTAGACGAATTGTAATCTTTGCTTATTTACTTATGGTTGGATGGCAAAATGGATGGTTAGTATAATGAATAGATGGTTGGTTGTGTTGCATTGTTTAGTACAGATGAAACCAATTTCGAAAAACGGCAGTTAAACTTAAAGTTGCTGTTCATCTGCATGTTGTTGAGGTTTTGTAAAAAATCTGCATGATTACAACAGAGTTACTTTTTTCACACCAACGATAGCTGATACACATTTATATTAATACATTCTTATGTATATATATGATATACGATGCAAATATGTTCTCTTTAGGTACTTTTTACACCTAATAGCATAAAGAAGTTATGTTTGGGCTTAAATTGACAATTTTCTAATTTTAGTTGTTTATGTTGAATTCAAAACCCTTAATATTTAACATATTTTTATATATAATTTTAGATTAGGATTTCTCCATGAGAAAAAGTTTCTGGGATTTTCCCGGGGAATTAATTTTTGTAAATCCCGGGAAATATCTAACGGGGAATTAATAATGAAGGTATATTGCATTTGCGTGTAACTGCAAAAAAAAATCAACTAAGAATTAAAAGAAATTTGACTAGATTTTTTGTTATTGTTCTAAGCAGTCTCTTATTTTTAATTCTGAGACAAACTTCAACCATACTACATCGTATTAACAAAGATCATCTTAATTGGATTAAAGGAATATCAGTGTGTGATATTGATCGCAATATTAATTAATTACAGTAAATGAATATAACCCAAAAACTAGTTCAATACAAGGACCTACAATTTTAAAATTTTCTCCTTAGAAAACTACGACATTCGGAAACCTGGAAATGACATTTCTTTCTTAGATTCCCCGGAACAAAAAATGAGAAAAGGGAAACCCTATTTTGGGCGTATACATAATGAGGATTCTATATTTAGAATTGTTTAAACAATATTGTAAACTTATTGTTATAATTATCAACACATTTATCGTCACTATCATTACATAGATCCTCAACCCGATGGTATTAGGTATATCTAGAAAAGAATGTAGGTTGACTATGAAAAATACATATAAAATGTCAAATCAGAAACAATATGTTTGTAGTAATTCTTATTTATACAAGCACATTCATTCACTCATTCATATTTACATATATACATCTATACACAAATATGTATGAATATGTATGAAGTTTAAAATACGGATCAATTGGCTTATGGTCTTGTCTGAGGTTAATATAGCTTGTAAACCATTTAAATGTTTATATGTTTGTTGTCTATACTATACATTCATATATGTTTTTTGCAGTTAGTTAGTTGTTTGTAAGAAGCTGCTTTTAGTTAGTATTGTAGAGTTTAAGCCAATAAAACAATTTAATTGTTTGTTTACAAAAGGATAAAACAAGAGACGTATGAACGATAGGCAGTCAGTAAGACAAAAAGACAAATCACTTCATCTCGATTAGTTTTGTATGGGTAATTTCAAGGGGACTAAATGTTTTATACACAACAATTTCAAAAACACACATACATAAGTGTAAGTATGTAGTTATGTAGGTATTGTATGAATTAAATAATTAACATTCCTTTGGTCATGAGAGGTTAATATCTAGTACATGTCAACAAATGTACGTTCATATGTATGCGATTAGTATAATCGATAAACATTTGTGTGTTTGTTTAAACATGGCCAAATAAATTAAATACTATTTATGTATATCATTTCAAATTTTTAGTAAAATCTCATTAACTGAAGCACCTGATACAGGAATAACTTCAAAGCGGCATCCAATCCATCAAACAAATATTTACTGCGTTTATAGAGTTAGTTGGACTTATTTCATTTCCAGTAACTGAAATAGTTTGGCAATGACAGCATCAATACTGCGAACAAATTTGTGGGTCGATGAATGCGTAGATGCATAGATCAGAAGTAAATGATCAATGTACTTGTTGTCGGCAAGTTTAACCACAAAGTTTAGCAATCTTTGATTACAAAAATGTCATGTGTAACATAAGTTTTGTTTTAAGCAAGCTATTGAAATGTCGCCAAAGTCTACATTTAAATAATAAAAAAGTAAAGCCTTATATACATCTTCCAAGCAAAGAAATTATAATCAAAAGCAAAGTGTATATATATATATATATATATATATATATATTATATATATATATATATATATATATATATATATATATATATATATATATATATATATATATATATATATATATATATATATATATATATATATATATATATATATATATATATATATATATATATATATATATATATATGTATATATATATATAATGTAATTATGTTCGAATTTAGCTTAAAATTATTGAAGCTCTCACAGAATAAACCTAAATATCACAACAGTATGTATATTTATGTTTATATCTATGTTTATATGTATGTACGTATGTATGGATGTATGTATGTAATTTTTATTAAGAAACCTTTGCAATACTTCGCAATGTCTTCATATTTTATATTATTATATGATTGAAGAAAAGTATGACCAATAACCACATTAATATATAATATTATATTTCAATTTTCTTTTCAATATATCGATTAAGTGAGGTATTGATAATAATTATTGTAATTGTTGTTATAATATAGCAATTAAGAGTACTTTACTCTCGGTAATATTTATACAAGTAATATGTCAGTATGACCGCATGTCATTTATCTGTCAGTCGATTTGACCTTTTGGAATTTGAATGGAAATAGTTTTAATAGCTTTCAATAATAACTATTTTCAACTAATAGAAACATTTAAGCCATATTCTCATTGTATTGAAAAAATTATTGATAAATATTATTAAATCATTTAATTTTTTAAAGTAAAACATTTAATTAATTATCAATATAATACATTATAAATAAATAAATAAGTAAATAAATATATGCATAGTACAGATCAATGAACTTTTTGTGGTATTTGTATTCGATATTTATTGCGGTTTATCAAATGCTAATATCATTTGCTGCTGATGTGCTAGTGACGATTGCTTACGTGATCTTAAGATTGATAACCAATCATTTAACTATTTATAACTTATCTAGTTAAATAAAAAGATGAATACTAAGAATGTTAATATGTAACTGCAGTCTTTTCTTGTAGTAACTTAAAAACATCAACAATTTGTCGAGCTTAGAAAAACTACTTATTGACTACTTGTAAAATTCGTTTACATTCAGTGTGTACTTCAGATAAATGTATATAGCCAAATTCCAAAAAGAATCACTAGTTTGAAAAATACTTTTTTAAGTCTCATATTAAAATTTGAAATGAAAACCTACTGGCTATAATTATGTTCCGCTTATAAAATTTTAATTTGACTCTATTAATTGTGCGAATTAATTAGCGATTTTCTCAGGACATCAACAAGCAGAAGAAAACTGAAAAGAATATTTTGTCCTAATAACAATAGCCTTTTTATAATGGGCTGTTGAATTACAATTTAATTGTGATCAATCAAACATATTTCTCAACATATTGCCACTATAATATTTTTCATTTAATAAAAATAAATTTATTACAGCAAATAAATTGTTGCCAAAATAAAATTAATTCAACAATTAACATGTTGGCGATAACAATAAATGTTTTCCGCGAATATATTAGTGTTGCATCTTTTAACATATGAAATGGCATTTCTCTACGTGCAGATGATTCCTTGAGGAATGACAAAGAAGAAATAAAAAATAATGAGATATCAAGGTTACTATTAACATTAATGAAATATGGAAATGAAAAAAAATATTTTTTAGATGTGACTATATGCTTGTATGTTAAAACATATTTTGAAGTACGTATATACTTATGCAAGTAGATTTGTATAGAGAGAAGTGTATGGAGAGTTACATTTTTTCTTTTATTCATATAATACGAATGTGGTTAACCAATGTTGTTCATAAATTCTTAAAAGTGTCTCATTATTCATATCGAATACAATGGAAAACTTCGATTTTCAATTGTTGTCTCGAAATTATTGTTAAAGTAATCAATTGAACAGGCGATGGTGATCTTTCAGTGAAATACCTAAATGTGGTATGGAGTTTTTAATATATATATATATATATATATATATATATATATATATATATATATATATATATATATATATATATATATATATATATATATATATATATATATATATATATATATATATATATATATATATATATATATATATATATATATATATATATATATATATATATATATATATATATATATATACTTTCCCATTTTGTTTATTTACTACTTTCGTCATTTAAGTCTTTTGTAAAGATAAGAGCTTTTGCCTGAGTTTCTGGACAATTTAAAAGTTTGTTAAATCTTCACCTTCTTTAGATAAGTTAGACACAGTTCATTCATTCATACGTACATACATACAATATTATTTTTTATATTTTTGGGGGTGAGGGTGAAAATGTTAACATCGACGTTTGTACACGAGTAAAGGTGAATTAAATGTTTTAAAACCGGTATGTGTGTAGTGGTGATGTAGTGGTGACACAAAGGGTAAATTTGCATATGTGCAAATGACAAGCAAAAAACATATGCCCAACAGTTCTTTGTAACTATTTGAACATATTAAAATTATTATACTTTCATGTTACTGCTTCTTTCTAAATTTACTCCTTTATATGTCTCTATTTCCTGAAAAATTAAAAAAGCAAATAATCAAACAAAAAAATATTTGTTATTTAAAAACTACTGGGATATTTTCAGTGAGTACATACCACAAACACACTAAATTTTGTAATGAAAATAAGTTTATCTGTGATAAATGTCGAAAATTCGACACTTATGCACTGCTCAACATAGGACCATCATGATAAATATTTTATACTAGCATACTTAAATGTGGACTTTATGCTGGAGTGATTGTATGACTCTTGCCCTCAAACTTATCTATGATTTCAGTAGTAAAGTATTCTCGACCAAAAACAAAAATTAGTATTTGAATAGTATTAAATCGTTAAAAAGGTATTGAAGCACAAAATATAATTTATTATATTGTAAAACTTTTTCCGATTATTCATAAGTAAGCTGACACACTCATATAACAACTTTTATCTTACATACATATATACCTACATATTATATATTGTGACATATGCAATATATTACTTAATAGTTACACTTTCCATTTCTCTTAATTGTTGTCAAGAATTCATATTCCCAATAATTTCTCTTTAAATTTTTAGTGATTTGATTTCATATATCTAAGAACCAAACAGTATAATGTGTAAAATTAAGAATAATAACTATGTGAAAAATTAAGAAAAATATACAGAAATTTGTATCTATGAATTTCTACATAAAAAGTAACAGAGATTTAAAAAATGTAAAAAATCAATAATTTGTGTATGATGTTAGTTTATAGTCAATCATATTAACAAAAATTAAGCATAATTATATAAATTTAATTTTTTATGTCCTTTGTTTTAAAACATGAAACCTATATTTTGCTTTATGTTGTACATCTGTAATAATAATTCTTGATTTTAAGATATATAAAACTTGTAGAATGTTAAACATTTCACTCTTACAAATATATTATTTTTTCTATCTACCAAAAATGATGAACTTATTAAACATCATGATATTAATATGTGTATACTGGTACATACATACATAGAAATCGTAAGGAAATAACGTATGGCCTGTACAATATGCTGTAACCAAGAAAACTTCGTGTCCTATCGCAACTGTATCTACTATACTGATTTCGTTCGGACTTACGAATCTTCTAAGTTTCACGTCAAATACTAATGCCCAGCTACACATACATACATATATACGTATCCCATATGGGGAAACAACATGAACATGAACAAATAAAAAATCTGTACAATGGCGTACAAATTTATACACTAAACGCCCAACATATAGCACTAACCAATATACCACAAACTCAAACGCTTCACCGCACCATCTTATTCCCCACTTTTTAACTCCTTATCATTTTACTACATATAAATCCAATACTTGTTTGTATACAACATAACATCATTTAAGCATATACAGAAATAAATGTCTACTTTCATCTTTTGACTAGGATATTTTTAAACAATTTTGCTAGGATACTTTTGCAACATATTGCTGCAAAAGTTTTCATTGTGGCCGCAGGGTTGTTAAAACTGGTATGAGGCTTGCGATATACTTCTCAGTATTTTACATTCACATCCTCATTCAAATACAAATACACTAACATGTACATATGAATGATTCTAAGTATTAAGTTCGAATACATGGACGTAATAATGATTGTTGTATAATTTGCCGTTGCTTTTTATTGCACAGGACAACGGATATCCAAGCGAAAATACACTTTTTACAAATACCCCCATGCATACAAACTCAAAAAACTACACAATATAGCCTGTAACAGTTCTCATGTTCTACTATTATATATGTTACATGTGTGAGTGTATTTTTTTAGTATGTTGAAATGCTATCCACATTTGTACATTTCAAAAAGGAAAGCAGCAAAAAATTAAATAAAAAAAAATAAAAATGAATATTATTTGGGAGTGCGCCACAATGTCTGGTATTTGCAACCGACCGACCAAATGTACTCACTCGTAAATGTGAGAGTATCTCCAAATGTGTATTCTTATACATATCTACTTATTTAGTAAGAAGTCAGTATACACATATTGATTTTAACAAGGCACAATGCTTTTTACTAAATTGGTCAACGTATCTTTGTGTAGTTATCTTTATATGTGTGTATGTTTTTTGTTTGATATTTCTTTGTACGTATCTCATATGATAACTCCGCCCACACACATATACAATATATGTGTGTATATAGTTGATTTTATAGTTTGCGAAAACTTTTCAACAATAATTCGTTTGATAAGGTTTAATTGTTAGTTCTTTTTTTGTCACTTAAAAACTAATAAATTTTATATAGAAATTTATTCGCGACTAATCTAAATATATCTACAGGCAAACGAACGCATGTACATATCATTGAAAAACTAATCAACAAAACCAACAACTTATATAATTAAAAAAATTAAATTTAAAATTATAAAGAACAAATATTAATTATGTATTTATACTATTTAAATTTTAAAACTTGTTAGGTTTTAGTAAGTTTATGTATTTAGTTAATTTTGAACTCTCTAATGATTAAGGTCGAATTTGTTAGAATCCCTTTCAGTGTGCATGCATTTTTTCATTAAAATGTCTGACATCCTTAAAAATCATTGGCAATTTTTACTTTGTCCAATTGTTTATACGAGTAATTTGGATTTTAAAAGTTTTTAAAAAGTTTAACGCGTACTTGATTTTATCAGTTGCTTTAGATGATAATTTTTAATTAAATGTTTTAAAACACACGCTTCAAAAAAAGGAGATTAATATTTTAAACAAACTCATAGAGTTTGAGAATGGTTTATTATATTTACTCTAAAAACATTGTTTATACTCATATTTTCTCACTGGATCACTTGTATTTTTCTCTCCAAGTTTTCAATATAAACAATATTTGTTTGATCATTTTTGTTGTTTCAGTTATTGTTGTTGCTGCGTTAACACCTCCCATTTTATTCAAAGTATTGGTGGATATATATAGTTTCAAACGAAACTTAACTGATAACTTATGAATGTATGCGTTAGTGTTCATTTGTATTTACATACATATATACAAATATACGTTTGGATATACAAAATTAATGTAATAATATGTGTAGGTAAGGCCTGCTTTGTGTTGAGTTCGTTTGCTTGTTAACTGGCCTGTTGTTTGTTTGTTTATTTACTGAGAGTTTTTGTCAAATCAGGTTTGTCGTTGAATTTATTGCGTACTCTATATAAAACAGTAACGTATCGCATAATCTCTCTTACTTTATACTACGCCTTTGTTTACGATTATAACGTTAATTCTTTTTCTTGTTGTTCTTGTCTTATATGCTAACATTTAGTTGTTCTCTAAAATGTCGTTTTCAAGATCACTTGGTTCATTGGGTTAACAGAATTAAGACATTTGAGAATACATATACATTTCTTATACGTTTTTTAAAGCAGGATAAATCGATACATAACTTTATAAACTTAAATAATTGATATAAAATTTTTTCAAAGAAATTTTAAATTTTGGTAGTTTCTTCGAACTATTTTTCCTTTATTAGTTTCATAAATGTAAAATTTTATTGTTCCTTTTAAATTTAGCTACCTTAATATACGATTTAACTGTATAAAAATTTCATTCTCACACATTGTTACTATCTACACGTAGATATTGTATAAATTCAGCCAACTACGTACTGTATATTTATATACATATTTAACTCATAAAATAAACTGTTCGTTTATATTTTTTCATTCATTTGTAATGCGAATACTGATCGCAGCTTTAAGCTCAACAAAGTATACGTGAAGGAGAGCTTTTGATTGGCTATTGTAAATGTTGCGAATACATATAAATAAACAAACATATTAACCGGCTGGATATATATTACAGAATAATGCATATATGTATGCATGAATGATTGTATATAATGAAGTATAGCACATATCAATTGATCGTTATATATTTTGATTTGAGGTTTACTCTTGCAGTCATCATATATTATGCATGATCGTGAAGCTGGGATTGGTGCCCGGCTTCGAGATACACTAGTTTTTATATTCAGTATGGAGAGTGTAAAATATGTAAATATGTATGTATGTAGATATCTTTTATTTTTGTCGACATGCCGTATGCATATTTACTTGTGCATTTTTATTATGCATATTTAAATTTGTAAGCATCTTACATATGTGAAATTTCACACTTTATTTTCAAGAGGCGTGCGCAACAGGATACCTAAAAACGCCATCATCCATATACGTTTTTGTTGTAATCAAAATCACTATTTTTTTAAACAATTAATTAATTTATTAATTTTATATAAAAATGATAACAATGTGTGAATTGCCAAAATAAATTAAAGTAAAATATTTGCTTTGTATTAAGGATAATCACCCTCTAGTTCTATCCGATTTTTTCTAGCCTATGTAACTTTCGGGTATATTGAGATCGTTCTGTGAAAATGTCTTCAAAATTGGCCCAGCAGTTTTGGAGTCTATACGCTACATACATATGTATGTATGAATATATGTATGTATGTATGTATGTATGTATGTATGTATGTATGTATGTATGTATGTAGCGTATAGAATCCAAAATTCATACATACATACATACATACATTCATACATATTTGAGGACTACAGGAAATTATAGTCCGATCCTTGAAAAATTTCTGCTTTTAAAATTAGCAAAAATTATCGCAATACTAACCTTTTTAGATTTATGCACGTTAAAGTGATTTTCGTAAATGGATCTGTAGAAGGTTATGGCCATCTTAGGACTGATCTTCTAGAAACAGGTAACTCTTGCTGTGGGTTCTGTATGCTAAACACCAATGCTTGAAGATATTTATATGGTTGCTGCCTAAAATATTGTCCTTTGCCCAGAATAAAAATAAAATGTGCCAATTTTCATGAAAACGCGATCTGTAGAATATTCACAACATTTACATTGGCAGCCAGCCGGGCGGACATCTTTAAATCGACCCTGAAAATAATTTGGTGTACTTAAAAGTACAATCAATATTAGGCATGCAGCCACCTTTTTATGTTACAAATATCTGCACGTATAATAAAGAAAATATGTAATTTGTCCAATTTATATTGAATAAAAATTTTAGCCTTATGAAATGTTGTAGTTTTACATAAATATAACACCTACATCACTCTTACATTTATGACTTTGAAATTTTTATTTTTTTCTTAGGGGTGTACATACTAAGATGTGCATCATTACTAGCGACAGAGTGGATCAGATTAAATACAAACGGGTTGCAGTGAAACATCTTCGTTTATTATTTTATAATAGTTCTCAAATTAAAAAACTGAATACAAAATAAAATGATTGAAAAACAACTTTTATCTAAACTGAGAATTTGTATGAAAGTATCTGTAAGTGAGAGATTTCGTTGTTGCTTGGTAACGCGTGCTAAAATCCTGATTTAGGGAGAGTTGATGAAATGTTGTGTGGGTACATATTATTCACCAATTATATGGGCTTACACGACTTTTAACGTTTTCCTTCATTGATCTTCATAAGAGCACTAGTCATTATTTTGATCATGTATATCTATGAATAATATATGTGTATGAATATTTGTATGTATGTAAGTTGAAATGAGTTGCGTTAATGGTTTGGTATATTTATTTTTTTTCTTATTATTTTTTTTGTCTCATTCAAAAGTACTTGCGAGAGCAATTAAACAATTTTCCTTAAAATGCCAACTGCACAGACGGATGACACGTTTGTTTAGACCTCCAGGTAATAAAGGCGTTTTAGTGCGAAGGCGTTTGTGGTCACATGAATAGAATAAGCAATGAAATGAAACTTTTAAATGTAATCAATTGTAATGATCAGAAACAGATCATTCTTAAAAAACAACAAAAGTAAACTCCACCAAAAATATATACAATATATTTTTGTTTATAAAAACATATTATGGGCTTGGTTACCCAATATGTGTGTCTGGGTGTTTTAACTTTACTTTAAGTTATTATGAATGTCTGTATTTTTATGCGAAGATTGAATATATTGAACGCACGATATAATGAAATTCATCAGCGCGATCTAAGGTTCATTTAATTTAAGTATCTGAATTTAATAGCACGCTTCAAATTCATCCGAGTGCGTGGATTAGAAATAAAACAACATAATTATGCCACTTAGTGAGTGTGTGTGTCTCATAGATTGTATACACATATTTAATACAAGTAAATCAGTTTGTGTTAACAGATTAAAACTACTAAATTTGTTTTCAATTATTTAACAAACAACTTTTTTAATTTTCTTTTTGTATTTTTTTGTTCCTATTTGATTTCTACAGTTCGGTTTATATTTTGTTCGTTTGCATATACATCCATTCACATATATTTTTTATTTGTCATTGTTGTTTGTTGAGCATTTTCTTCGCTGTCATTGTCTACGCTAAAGAGTTGGAAAGGTAACATCCATCCGTGCTAAATGAATCGTATCTCCTCGCAAAAGAAATTGTTCATGTCTACTATAATATGAATGTATTTTGAGTATATACTTACATTATAAATATATTTATATGTATAAAATGTATTAACATACAGTTTTATTTTTGCGTATGTATGATATATTTTTTTATACAAACTTTATGGTTTGGCACGTGCTGCAAAAGCTAAGAGCGTATAAACGTAAGCATATTTATATGTGTGTGTGTTATTTAAGAATGTTGTCTATATGTAAATTTAAACTTGTGTGTATACAATATTTTAATATAGATTATTTTAATTAATGTAATAATAAAAATATTGAATAAATTATATAATTAATTGTAATAGTGTAACGGTGAACTCTGAACTAATTTTTTATTCTATTTAAAAAAAACTGCATTTGTTGTGAGACAATGAGAATTTATATAAAAGTTAAAAAAGTCAATGTAAAAAATATAAAGAAGATATATCAGTATTAAAATACCTAAACAACAATAAGTGGAAGTATATTAGGCTGGTATAACATCGCATGGAAAAATGTTTTCATCAAAATTGTAAGCAATATAAAATTTCATTATTCTATTTATTTGATACTATGTATACCTCATCAAAATAAGTGACTCACACTTTATCGCCTCCAAGTTTATTATAAGGAGACGTGAAAACTCATATTTTATATCTCATATTAAAATGATTTTTCGGGATCTTTTTAAAGTGATAATGTCGGGACCAAGAACTATTGAGTACCTTAAACCATGTGTGTTTCATATACCGATTATAATTCGAGTTTCATGTGATAAATATCTGCATCAAGTTACTACGATGGATTTACTACCACCTGAAGCTCACGTCGTAGTCAACAACTCTATATTCAGGCTTAGCCGACAGTATTTACTAATTGTTTTGTTTTCTAATGAAATTCAAGAATTGTATTGAGTTTTGGGCACCTTATATTTCCAATTTATTATATAATCTTTCTATATATTTTTAAACCACCCGAAGATATTTTTAAATTTGAATGCAAATTGATGTCTATGGTGGCCTATAGATTTTGAATTATTTTAGACGGACAATAAATATTTTGTGTACTGAATTGTATTAATCCAATTGACGTAGAAAGAAATAGGGCGATGTTGTTGCAAGCAATGTACCAATGTCCAACATTTACATTAAATTGGACCATACTAATGTATACATGTTTATTTATGTTCGGAGCGTATTGTGTAACTAGTGTAATAATATTAATATAAAAAGAGAAATAATAATGTTGGTTTATTCGTTAGATGATTCGTACGACAGTAGCTTACTATTTCCTGTAGTAAAAATGAATCTATAATATAATATTTGCAAAATGTTTTGTTTTGAAACAAAATAAAATTCTTAAGACGTCCCTATATTCGAAATTTCCGCTCTGGCCGTTAAACTCTCTATCTCTCTCTTTCCCAAGCATCTCAAACAGACTTTCAAATAAGTGTATCTGTGTACGTATGTATGTGTATTGCATTTATCGCATATGTGTTTAAGAAATTATAATCACTCACAAACACATACGCTTTCACATAAAATTAAAGGATTTTCTTTGTTTAGATTTTTTCAAGTTTAATGCGTAACAAAAGACTTTTGCCTCTTATAATTCTGTCGTGTAGAAAGGATTATATGTAGAGATTTTGTATGCATAATGTTCAATGAGGTCCGGCAGGAAGACGTGCAATTGTTAAGTTTAACTTCACAGTATTATTTTATTTCTGACGTTTAGTTTAAGTTGACAGCTCATGACAAGTTTTATTTTTCTGGCTTTTATTTAAAGGCTTTTAATTATAATGTTATTTTATTCCAACTGTTTGTGTCAGTATGGGAGTCTTTTGTTTTTACTTTTAATGAGTACTGTTTTGAATGTATGTAAGTATGTGGGAACGTATGAATGTGAATGTTGGTACAGCCAGTCGTCGTTTTTTTGTTTTGTTATTATTTTCTAACAATGAATTTACTGTTTTACATCTGGCCATTTCCAAAGCAACCTTGGGTCAATAAATTGCGGCATTAATATCCTTGTGGCTTTGCACAGTTTTTTTTTTTGATATTTTTTATATTTTTGAAATATACAAGAGTTGCTATGGCAATAGAATATTAGCTTGTCAAAAATGTTACAAAATATTGTTGTATATTTTACTTTATTTTTATTTAACATATTAAAGAGAACAGTGATATTAGAAATAACAACTACATCGAATAATACCGACGTACTAATGGGCATCGTTTGGTCGATAATCAAAACAAATGGAAACAACTTCATGGGGATTTCGTCATGTCGTGTAACGTTATCGCTAAAACCAAAATCGGCAGGTGAATACGTTGGAAGTGGATGGAAATATGGGTGTCAATGCAATGGCAACTGATTAAGTAATGCGTAATGACCGTACCAAAAAAAAAAATAATAAAAATATATAAATATATATATATATATAAAAATATAAATATATATATATAAAATATATAAATATATATATATATATATATATATATATATATATATATATATATATATATATATATATATATATATATATATATATATATATATATATATATATATATATATATATATATATATATATATATATATATATATATATATACATAGTTTATATTGTGATAACAAAGACAGGAACACGAAACCGGAATTATTGATTTTCTTTAAAGAGTCTTCGGAAAAAAACACCTTTCATTTTTAATTAGTTATGTTTTTAGCTTTATAATGATTGTGATAAAAAATTTACATCGTACTAAATACCCAATATTGTTCGATAACGAATTATTATCGAAAAAAATTGTCACGATGATGTGGACAAAAAGATCAAAATAATTACTTAGAATTTGTACTAAAATGTCATGTTTAAGTTCCAAAACAACGATGTGCCTGTGCATTGTGTCTACATTGATAAATACGTAGAATGATACTTAGATACATGAATGTTTTCTAATAATAGTAATTTGGTATGAAATTTAAAGTCTTTCAGATAAATTCTAAAACATATTTCTGTTTCCATGTTGATTGTATAATATTTATTTGAATGTTTTTGATAAGAAAACGCAGCTATATAAATAATTTGTTTGTCTTTTCAAATGATGTATAATGAAAAGATATAAATATGTTTAAATATGTCTAATAATGTTCTTTTAAAAAATCGTTTAACAAACGGACAAAGTGAAAAAATAATGGTTATACACTTACGATATGTATAGACATATAAAATCTTACTTTGAAACAAATAATTATAGTCAATTTAGTCCGCATTTATAATACTGTTGTGAAATATAAGTTTATAATGATTATTCGCAATGAAAGTTATATGGGTTTATATAGCAAATTAATGAAAAATCATGGAACACTGTGTTTGTTTATACAATCTTCATTTTATAAAATATTATCACAATATTTATATTTTAAAATGTATAAAACTTTTGATCAACTATGGACTGAACTCCTCTAATTTTGATATACAAATTTTGACTAATGATTCTTATAATTGTATTAATATAATTTTTTATTAAGGAGTTGAGAAAAAAGGATAAACAATCTCCAAAATAACGAACGGAATAATGTCGGCTATTCAAATAGAGATCTAAATTTTTCTTTATTTTCTGACTATATATAAACAGAAAAAGAGTATAAAAATAGTGTTTGTGTTTAATAAGGTATATCAGTTCATGTTTCCTCTGAGATCTCTGAAGATTGCATGTTATGAAAAAAATTGTTTTTCTTTTTTTTCGGCTGTATTTAAGTTCGCGACAAATTGATAGTACTTTTGTTGTTGTTTCAATTTCTTAATTATCGGTTTTGATTTGTCAGTTAAATCAAAATAAAACATAACGCCTAGAAAAAATGACACATAAATAAAAAAAATGGAAATATGATATACGTAGTCGAATGTATTTACATAAAGGTAGAATGTACAAAATGCATCAACTACACGGAGGATAAAATAAATTGAATTTTTACCAACTTAAACTGTTAATGCGAAATTGTTTCGCAATAAATAAACAAAAAAATTTCTTGAAATTTTAGTTCTAAAAATATAGTAAAAAATAATATAATATATTAATATTTGATATTATATATTAATGAACGAATGAAAACAAATCAACATTATCTAAAATTAACTTTGTTTGTTGCCGAGTAAGATTTTTTTCTATGTGATTATGATCCAAAGTGTTCACTATCAAAATCTATTTATTTCTTTTTTTTTTAAATACAGCCTTACTTTCTATCTGAATTTATTTTAAATCTAAAGAAGTTATTATTTAAAAATAAAAAAAACATATATTTATTATTGAAAAACTTTTGAAGAACTGAAAATAATTTAGAGAAAGGTTACGTATTAATGTTAGTTAACTTTCCGAAAATGTTGGTTTTGTGAATTGCCCTAAAAAGTTATTTATCGTTTTTCAATTAAAAAAAACGCAAAAGTTATTCGTTTTTTAACGAACAAATGAAGTTTTTAAAACAATTTCGTAAATTTTAATAGTGATGCCATAGTCGATATATATGCTAAACTAGAAACTATACTGATTAAAATAATATTTTTAGTATCGTTTATCTGGTCAGAATTAGAGATAGACAAAAATCAATTTTTGTTGAAAATGGAATTATTTCCTTTAATATCCCTGTGATATTTTCAGTAAAATCTGCATTTAATAAATAAGATGAATATGAAAATTTGAATGGTAAAAAATTTGGAAGGACATTTTCAATTCTCAAATATATAAATTGGAAATTTAAAAAAAAAAATATCTCCAATCGGAAAAATGCAACGGACACCCCTGACAGCTAATATTACAATGAATCAAATTAATTTTTTTCGATTCATGGTTGCAAAATGAAAATATAAATAATATATTCCGACTAACCCTTATGTGACCAAATTGAACTATGAAAATACTATTTCCGCCATTTGAACTTGTTGGGATCTTTTTATTTTTTCTTCTTTAAGATATTCTTGTTGTTGTTCTTATTAATTTTTATTTTTGAAATAATCACAGTTGTTTTTGTGATAAGAATTTAAGCGTCATTTCTGTAGGTAAATACACACCCTATTCTTTTTTAAATTTTATTAAATATTAATTAACAAATACACTTAGATTAGTATTCTGATTCTCAATATATGTATATATGTAGATAAGTGTATATGTATTTATACGTGGTCACATAAACAGAATTATTCCATAAACACATTAAATGATTTTTTAAATTGTTTTATCGTTTTACAACAGTAATGTGTGTTCAAATGTCATATATTTTTCTTTTGAACTATTGCGGTTGATTTTATTGTAAAATTCTGCGATTTATAATCAGACATAATTTGAAACCATTTAATTAAATTTTATGAGCACTTTTTTAAACTTAAAAATCTTATTGAACAAAAATTAACTTATATTATTTTCAATAAAATATTTAACAAGAATATTTTCCGTCGGCAAAATTCAAATTTATAGATTTTATTTAAATAAATGAGAATATAGCAGCATTTAAATAAATAAATTCTTTTTAAAATAACATAATCTGATGTTTTGGTTTAAAAGCTGTAAATAAAAATATGTGAATGTGTGATTATTTTTATGTCGAGGGCGGCTGGCAGGGTAGCTAATATCTAACTATAATAATAAATAAAAATATTTGACAAAAGTAAGTAATAATTTATGCACCCCTTTTAATAGACAACTAGTATCTCGTTCGAATGTATAGTAGATATGTGTTTAAAGAAATGTCAATATGTATTAATGCAAATACAAAATTGTTTATTTACAAAATTCCACAAACACTAATACATACTTAAAAGTTTGTACGCATACACACACAGACTTATATTTAAACATAGTTAGTAAAATCAGGAATGTCAAAGTAAAAAATCACAATTTGTTTTTGTTGCTGTTTGTTCGCGAAGTGGGTTTGGATATTATTTTGTATTCTAATAATTTTTTGGTGTAATTTTTACGCTTTTATTTAAAAATAAAGCTTTAAAAATATATGTAACTAACCTTGCGCAATTCTAACTGCAGGCATTTTAATTCGCATTTTCGTCCAAAATTTAAATTTGTTACTTCAAACTTTTCACTTTAATAGCGTTAGTAAAGAAGAGTTTTCATTCAATTTAATAATTTTTTATTTCAATGTTAATCTTCGACGGTGTATCCACGAATGTGAGAGTGTGGTGATTGTATGATTATGTTTTCACTTTGTAAATACGCGAGTATATGTTTGGTGTATCCCGTTGTGCGTGTAGGTGTAAGCGTTTCCGCTATATTTAAATGAACACCAAATGTTTCTATATGTTATCGAAGGATGCTTATCTTCGAATGTAGGAGTCTCCACTGAACCTGTCTTAGACGTTACAATATTTCATTGCAGTTTTTTTTGTTTAATATTTTTATAAATATTTATATTTTTTAATATTAGTAGGAACATTAAAAACTTTTTTGTTTAACTTGTAATTGGTGTATGTTTTCTTTTGTTTTTTAATATTTCTTTTTTATTTTAAATACATTTATATATTACATACGTATAATTATTACAATGCAAAATATTAATTTTTATTTAAAATTTTTAATTAACTTGTTGTATTTGCTTTTCTAAGTTATGATATCTATTTATACGTTTTAAACACTTTTCTAGTTTTAGACTTTTGTTGTATTATATTTTTGCACTCCAACATGTTTTTTTTAATAATTAATTAATTTTCTTTATTTTTCATTATTATTGTTATATGAATATAAGTTGTAGTATTGATATTAGTATAAGTTATTATTCGGCTATTGTTTGTACATAAACATTTTTTAAGAAACGTTCAAAAATATATACGTCCGAACACGTCTATGTCCTGTGACTGACTACCGACACATACGTGCAGATAATTCAATTTTATTTTCGGCGTTTAAACATTGATGCCAATTTGGAAATTAGATTTTATTTCGTTGGTTACGCGTGAGGGTTGTCAGTATGGGGGGGGGGTGGAGGTGGGGTTGGATGATTGTTTACTTGTTTTGTGTTGTTGCTAATGCGCGGGAGAGGGTTTTACATTTAACTCCTTACTGATAACTATTGTGAGGAAGAAGTAACGAACAGTCAGTCGGGCAGGTGGTAAATGTTATTTTCCTTTTTTACTATTTTTTCTCTGTTTTTATCTAATGTGTTTGTTTTCATATGAGAATCTGATATAACTATCGGGTGTATTTGTTGTTATATTATTGTCTTTTTGTTGTTATTATTATTATTGTTTATAGTTGTTTTTGTTGTTGCTATTGTGGGTGGACACACAATCGCGCGCGCGACTTTTCCACTTGGCGTTTAATATACGAATGTCGTTTGATTGCGGCTAATACGTGTAGAAGTGAGTACTCTGTTTTTCATTGTCTGCCTATTAGACGGACTGACACGCTGTCTGACTGTCTGAATAACAACGGGAGCAGCAGCAGAAGCGCCAGCAACAGCAGCTGAAGTGATAACAGCTGCTTAACACACCAACAATTCTGTTGCGGTAATGATAGCAGCATTAACGTTTATACACATGTACGTATAAGTTACCAATGCCGTTACGCGTAATGCAACCACAATCAAACCCCACGACAAGTAGTGGAAACAATAGTAAGCATTAATATTGCGAATTGTTCAAATTCTTTCATATGTTTGAGTGTATGAATCTTGTAGTGTATTTGTACATATGTGTGTAACTATATAAGTGTGTAAATTCCGGCGCACTGCTTTTTATATTAATTGTAGTTGTAGTTGTTCTTCTATTTTATGCCTTTTTTACTTTTGGTTTTGGTTAATAACGTTTGCTATTATTATTTTTGGATGATAAACCGAATGGTTAACTTCCAGTAGCATCTAACCAAGTATAAATTCAATAACGGAATGACGGAATAATATGATCGAATTGAGGATAAATAATTTGAACACCGATTTAAATACTATCGAAAGAGTCACATATAAATTAAAATTTTTCACCATTGGTAGAAGAATAATAAAGAGATGAAATATATGACTTTTAAACAAATTAAAGATACGAAATTTTGTAATAAAATTTAAAATGAAACAACGTTATAGAGAACTTTAACACGTCCTCACAATGCGACAGACCGTTTGCATCTAATAAACTTACATTTGTCTATCAAATATCTATTCAACATACCATCAACAATGCATCCATACATTCATCCATCCATTCGTTCATTCATCTTTCGATACATCTTTTCTCTGTGCGAATTAAGTAAACCAGTTAACTTTTAACGGCCGCTGTGCTTTGTTTAGTTTTAGCACAAGTTAGAGGTGGTTTGTTATATTATTTTATTGTTCTGTGCTCTTATTTTATTTAGTTTTCTTGTTTTTATTTTTGTGCTTTAAATTTACTCTTTCGTTTGGTGGTTCACTCACGCGCGCTCACTTTGTGCAAGAGGATGGTTAAATGGTAAAATACAAATGGTACTTGAGCACGGGATATAGACTCTGCAGACCACAGCAATAGTGTTTATATATATTTTTTGTTTTTTTAATATTTGCTGGCGAAGTTGACGTCGTCGTAGGCGATTACAACAACAAAACATGCTTTGTTTTTAGGTACACTTGATATACAAATTTACATATATGTGAATGTGTACATTAATGTGTGTACACATACACATACACATATATATCTCACATTTATTTCCATTCTGGTAGTGATGGTGATGGTACCAGTGGTGTTAGTATTGAATTTTGGTTTTGTGGTGGTATCAAAGATGATATAACGTTGAATTCAGCATTTTGTTTTGTTTTAATATTTTATTTTCATAATATGGTAAAATTTCAATGACTAGTCCATAGCATGTGTCATTTTGGACGAGTTTAAATTTCTACAGATTTGATATTATTAAACAAAAATATTATAGTTAGAAACAACAAAAAATACTATTTATTATTTTGTTTATTTAATTTAAAAATATTAATTTGTTTCTGCATGTAATATGTAAAATACATGTCTGCATAATAAATTATAATAAACTAAAAGTTCTCAATTAAAACACACATGCAAACATATATACGTATGTAAATATGTTTACAACCTTTGCAACCCTCAACGATTATCAATGCATATGGCCATATGAAATTATTAGAGAGAATATCTTAACTCTTTGATTAAATAATGCCTCAGTTATGTATACAAACAACGACCAGCTTAGTTTATCCAACACACATATACAAACTTTTTACAATATATATAATTGCCACTTTTGCACAAACAAAACTCCCCAACAAACAGTTATTTCTCCCAGAGAAATGTACCACCTTGTATTTATGTAGTTAATTTCACATGTAGCTAAATATGTATGTATGAATCTCTACATTATAGTTACCACCGTTGTTACCACTTTCCTAAGTATATAATGACATACACATATAACTTACGTATGTTTTTCTCATTTAATTTTCTCTCTAAAAATATTGTTAACTCTCTAGTTTTTAGCTTACTAGAGTAAGTCTCTTAATATTTACAAAAAAAGCTCTTAGATTGTCTCTCTCCCCATTATATGACAATATTGTAGTTATAAAAAAAGAGATTCTCGATAACAATATTACAATTCTCTTTTCATAGTATTATATGCAAGAGCTGATTGTACCAACTGCGACTGCGATGGTTTGACAGAGCTTATCGTTTATGAATTTAGTTTGCTGCTTAACTTACACACATACTAACGACCATGTTCGTTGTAACAAATAATACAACAATAAAACATGTCATTCCTAAACAAAGGGAAATTAAAGCAGAAATATCAGGGATGGAAATTTTGCACTACAAAAAGATTTGGTAAAATAAATTTAACATACTGGAAACTAAAAGGACATATATAACGTAAGACTCTGCCAGCTAGAAGAGTAGTGAATTCAATATTTTAAAGGCAATATTCATTTTTCACATAAAGTATTTAAAGTGATATTTTACATTATTAATTTTCTTGTGATTGAAGTTGCATACACCGTAGATAAAGATAAAAATTAAAATACTTTACAACTTAGAAATCTGTTTATTTATTTTATTTATTATTTGAAATATTGGGTTCTTTGGATATAAAAAACTAAAGATTTTGCCTTTTACATTTTTCAATGTTTTTAAAAAATATTCTTGTATAAGCATTCATGTTGCTGCATAATTGATGACAAAACGTATATTCTGGCAGATTTTTCGCATTTTCCTCGCCAAAATTTTATGTTGCCGTTGAAGAAAACTTATGCACCAAAAAGCTATCAAAATTAACAAAAAAATTTGTATGTCAATCAATTCGCAGTCGCGGTAAAAGAAAACAATCATTTATTACAACGTTCTTTCCAATACCAAAATTTACATCTGCTTATGCTTATAAAACTTGTTTTTGGCCTGGCTTGGAATCCTGTCACTATGGTAAATAAGTCCTTGAGTGTAATAATAATTTCAATCAAATAAAGGACAACAATTTTGTAAGGTTTTCGATTTCACGCTTTATGAAAAAAACATTAGGTACAACATCTCCTAAATATTCCAAACATCTGTATTTTATAAGCATAAACAATTTCTAATTTATTTTAGCAGAAATTAGTTTAAGTACATTTTTTGCTTAATTAGTTTAATTTGTAATCATTTGCAATCAGTGTCATAACCATAGTCCTTAGGTCTCATAGGGGGTTCAATATATAGGAAAATATGTTTGTGCCTATAACTCAGGAACTAATTGTTCGATTCATTTCATGTCTTCAGTGCATAAATCCGGGATAAGTCCGTACAATCTTTACTAGTAGTAGTGGAGTTCTGCTAGTGGAGTGCGTACGAACATTTGCCAAGTTATACCTCCTCGTGGTATCCCCTGGTAACACTCAGTATTCCCTATTTAGTGATTATTGAGTGGCTAACATAACGGGTACATATGGTCACTGGGGTTGCCGGCCCCCTGACCAAGAATAATTGGCACTAACAATAAAGAAGAAAGTGCTAATATTTATTTAAATACCCGTCGAGTCTTTGCTCGGCGGAACCAATTATCTAGTGATTTGGTTGCAAATCCCGGTACCCTAAGGACTCTGCGTTGGCGAGTGAATAGGGATCTTGACGTAGCAAATAACTCTGCTGTCCCCCTAAAAGGCGGGGGCAGTAGAGACCGTGACGCCACTGCAACGTCACTTTTGAGTCCTAGTGCCTCCACCACACCCCGTATGTTAGAATCGTAATGAAATGGACTTAAATATTTAAACTATATAAATATTTTTAAAATTTTTTCTTTTTTAATTTTGTTGTCATGTATATCTTTCTCTTAATATTTGCTGTATTATTTTACCGAAACCCCACAAACATTTATCCATTAAAGATTTGTTAAATCGATAAATAAGAAATTGGAAAATAAAAATAATATCTAAATAAATATTTTTTTGTATATATAATTATATGGTTTATATACAATAAGCTTCAGGATAATTTTTTTAATATGTATAAACGCTTTGAAATACGATTTTATGTGAAAAAACCGGTTAATCGGTTTTTGTTTGATTTTTATAAATATATATTTATATTTATAAATTTATAGCAAAAAAATTTAATTGAAATTTGGAGTTTATAGTTTATAATCAAAGTGTATTTTTGTTCTTGTATCAAAATAACCATTTGTGAATAATTTCATCAAATTATCTTTGCACTGTATGATGTCCTAAATGGTCGGGGTATAAAAGTTTTTGTGTTTAATTTTTTCTCTCTCTCTCCTTGTCTTCCATTAAAAACCGGTTAACCGACTGACAAGAAAACGGCATGTCGAATAATCGAAATAAATAATCCGAAAACGGCCAGTTTTCTGAAATGCAAACAACTGGTTAACCGGTTTCCGGTTTCGGGTTTTGAATACACTAATGTGCATACTTATGAGTATGTATGTAAATTCAAACACATTTAATTCAAGGAAAAGTGATGGTAACAGTAAAATTAAATATTTTGCGTCAACAAACAATTTGTCACTGGATAGTAACGTTAATATAAATTAGTTTTAGAAAATTATATGCATAAAGTTGAACACGTATTTAACGATTGAAATATAATGACGATTTTAATTTGTTATATCTGGACAAAACGTAAGAAAATGTAAAAGTAAATTAATTGAAAAATAATCAGTTCAATGTAATAAAATTCTAGAATATTGTTTGAAAATGTTATGTGCGTAATGATGAATGAATTAGTTCTTGTAGACGACAATCAAATTTCTTAAAACTGACAAAAAACGTTTACTTCTATGTACATAAAACGTTTTTGTAGTCCCCAATTCGATTAAACGTGAAATCCACAATTCCACGTTATTGAAACAGGCATTTTGCGTAGTGAAATTCGACTTTTATCAAGTTTTTAAATTAATTAAATATTAAAAAAAATCATTGAAAATTCAGAAAGTACCATAAATACACTTCTGTTAATTCTGTCCAATTGGTTCTTTTGTCATTTTATGTCTCAAATTCAGAAAAAATAACACGTGTTGCAAAATCAGAAAAGGAAAATTTTTAAAATATAAATGCACAAATATACAAACATTTTCTGACGAACTGCATACTTAGTTCTACATATATACTAACAATTTTTTGCTTTTGGTCCACGTTTTCACGTAATTTACCACATTTACCAATGACTGGTTTTTCATTATTAATTTTATTTTTTTTAAACCATATGTTCCAAAATTCCAAAGTCTTAATCATATGGTGAACTGCATTTCCCAGACCTTCAATCAACCTTCAAACATTCCAAATAAGAATCAATTTCTCTGAAAATTTCGATATTCTTATTAATATTATATTATTCTTATTAATAAAAATTAATGTTTCTTATTTTATTTCTTAATTTTGAGTACTCTAACATCATTATATATATATATATATATATATATATATATATATATATATATATATATATATATAAATATATATATATATATATATATATATATATATATATATATATATATATATATATATATATATATATATATATATTTATTTTTTTTTCTTTTTCCTTAAAAACAAATAAAAAATTATTCCTTTTTCTGTTTGTATTTCAAAAAGTTTTAAATTGCAATCAACACAAACATCTTAAAATGAACAATTAACTTAATTCAGTTACTGTGGCCATAATCGATTTAACAAATTTGTTTGTTACAACAATTAATAGCTGGGCAACCACGCTCGCTTAGGCAACTGTGATGATAAGATGTTCAAGTAGCAACAGTGTTACAGTATTAGAAAGCCGTAAGCGTAAACAATACATAGCATTTTTCAATGAACTTGTATTCAAACTGTTGGCCAATAGTAATTGCTACTTTGCAATCTAAAAATATTCGCGCGTTTGCCTCGTGACCGAGTGAGGCATAAACGCCAGAAACTTTAGAGATAAAACTACTTAAATAACATAATAAGGCATTTGCAATGAATGCTTTCTACTTCATCTTTAATACACGCATAAAATACAAAACAGTTTCTCATTCTATAAGTTTTGGTTGTGCAAAATTGTCAGTCAATTTGAAATGCGGGTACTACAACGAAATTTATGTTTAAAAGATTCCAGCCGATAGTTTTCAGTAGTTGTATTTGATAGCAATCGCTCCTTCATGATCGTAATTATATGTCTCAGATCGCAAAGCATGATCTCTATTCACTTTTATACTACTAGGCAAAATAAAAGGTGATAGTCGGCCGCGTGCCGAAAGCAAGCTAAAAGAATAATAAAGTTTATATAATTTCCAAATTTTTTGGCACTTGCAATGCTGGACGAATTGAAAAAACAAAAGTTTAGAATGCACATGAAAGTTATTAGAAAATTAAATATAAATGTAAAGTAATTTGAGTTTGTTTATATACAGTTTTACTTATTGTGATCTCAAGACGTAATAGAGAAGTACACTTCGTAAAATAAAAAAATATATATTCGATTATTTTATTTAGCGAGAGTTTTAATATACGCTATTATTAATTCGAAAGTACTTCGACGCGTTAATAATATTTCAAATTTGTTTGAAAGTAAAAACGTCTAGAAATTAAAACAACATCCGGAATAAAGTGGTACTAATTTCTGAATGCCTACTGTATACCATTAGAAAAATCTAATGGTATACAGTAGGCAAATATGGTTTTATAAACTTGTAATTCCTTAAATTATTTTAATATTACTGAGCAAAGGTCTCTATAATCGATGGAATAAAGCGCATCAAAGTGTTCATAAAACAATAAAAATGGAAGTTCTCTGCAACTAACGGTAAATCGGTCTCTAAAATTTTTAAATTAATTGAAAATAAATATTTTTGTCTTATAAAAATACCAAAAGCATAATGATTATTAATTAAATTTTTGAAAACCGTAAAATGCCGTAAACTGCCATAAAGCTAAAATTCTTTAAGTAATGTATGAAAAATAATATATTCCATTATATTTGGGGATTCTGATTTTATAGATGATTTTATTTTTAAAAATATGAGTTTATTATTTATAAAAAAGTTTATCATTTTTTGGTTTATATAATTCAATTAATAATTTATTTCAACAAATATTTTATTATAAGAATTTAGCCACCAGTGCTTCTTAAGAATAAACAACACTGTAAAACGCTTACTTTAGCATTAAAAAAAACAACTAACAACCCCACATTGATAAAGTCTAGAATTTGGAAGGCAAATGTAAGGGAAAGTTATAAGTCACCTCGATTAAGATATTGTTCGTCGATTTAAATATATTCGTCTGCCTGTTGGAAATATTCTCAAGCCTAGAAACATTGTCCGCATTCAATGAAATTTGGCATCAATGATTGGTTTTATCCTAAGCAGGTTGCCGAAGAAAAACTTTTCCATTTTTAACAAAAACTAACTGAATTTACACAGTATTTAATCATAACATGTTCTTAATCATCGTACAAAAAACATGCAAATCGGATCAATAGAAAGAGGTTATTAGCAAAAATATATAAAATTTTGATACATGCATATATTTATATTTATGCAATAATAAACCTAAAATAAACCAACCATACCCCTCCCGGAATACGGTATACACGGTGTTATAGTCCAAATATTGACCAATTCTATTGAAATCATTTTTTTTACTAATATCGGACAATGTTTCGATAAAAGACCCGTTCCTTCTAAAACCGTTTTGATCTTATTTTATTGAAATGTGATACAATTATTTTTCTAATATTCTTTAATATTTAATACAATACTCTCTTTCTAGAAAATGTTTACAATTTCCAATAATAAATGTTCCTTATTGATGAATCTGATGAATATCGGACCACGTTTTCTCTGGTTTCAATCTTATAAGACCACAAAATTTATTAAAATTTTATTCAAGATATTTTTAACTGTAGTTAATACATGTAATTTGACAATTATCTGCCATATTTGGTTGTAACTCTTCCGAAATAGGATTAAGGGCTTCAAAGGTTCTTAATTATGGACCAAAACATATCCTACTTTAGTTTTTATATGAAGCCTTTTTGAACTCATGTAAGTGGTGGAGGGTATTTAAACTTCGGCACAGCGGAATAAAGCGTTCTTACTTGCTTTTTTAAAGTTGCCCTAATAGTTGCAGGAAAATCAATTATAGAATTAAATCTTTAATAACATAAGTAATTTTGTAACTAAATTTAATTTTTATTTTTTCTGTAGACCTGAAATTAAAAAAACTGAAGATTGAAGAATTTAAAAATGTTTTTTGTTTTTTTTTTTTATTCTTTATTAAATGCAACATTTTAACATAGAAATATATTTATATTTATCAACATACAGTTATGAGCATAAGTAAGGGCATAAAAATTTATATTATTAATTTTTGCTACTCTTTGTATTTAAAATATTATTTTCAATTAATTAATTTCTCATTAACCTTAACAATTAATTTTGGTGCGAAAAGAGGCAATAAATCCTTCAAATAACAATAAATATTAAACATATTTTTTTAATTACTTGCAATAATCCACATAATTACATTCAGAACTGGAAACATTTTCGTTTTTATATTCTGGAGTTTTAGTTACTTTTTTTTCGATCCATTTTAAATCGAAAAAAAAAAAATATTATTGAATTATCCTTTATCGCTTAATTATAGATGTATCTAAGCGCTGCTTTATTTTCGCACAAGATTTCAGAAAATTATTCTCACAACCATGAGAGAATAATAAAGTATTCCGTTATTACAGTTTTCTTATGAAATAAATAAAATCTTTTTCGAACATGCTGTAATACCAGATAAAATACCGAATATTAAAAAAAGAAATACATATTGGCAAAAAACTTTGTTTATTGAATGTAAACAATTTTTATCTCGTATCCTAAACATTTGTAACACACAGAAAAAGTTTATACATTTTACGCAAAATTTTCTTTAAGTCCGAATTTACATGTAAAACATAATTTACTAGGCCTCATGGTGGGGATTATAAAATGTAAAATATTTTTTATTTCTAGACAAAAATTAAACAAAAAATCTTTATTTTTAATGTAGTTGTCATACTTTGTAGAAAATATGGTGATTTTAAAATTATTGAACTAATTAAGAATTGGTGATCTTCATTTTTAGTTAAAATAAAATTGCAATAATCAACTACTTCTTATGTGTCGGAAAATTATGACTTTTATTATAAGCAATATTGGCTATATATTTTATTGAACCGCTTTTTATAAACTTTTTGATAATAATGAGGTATATATAACCAAAATTACTTATTAATACAATAATTATTAAAGTTCCAGTTCAAGAATGAAAATATCTTAATTATTGAATTGGACATAGCTCAGAATACGCTTAAATTAAAAAATTATTGAAAAACATAAGCTGATTCATAATATCAGACGTACCTTTAAATATAGAGATTATCGCGTTGAATTTGTTTTACAAAAAGTCTATATAATCAACCAATTTGAGTAAAGGTTTTGCCTAAAGGTGTGTCATATTTCATAATTCATCATAAATCCAAAATAAAACCTAAAAAACGTGGTCGATCTTAAACGTGTTTGTGAGGTGCGTTTTTCTGTATTGTTTATGATAAACAGAATAATTTCTCTAAATAATTGTTCATACATTTTAATTTAAATTCAAATATTGATGGAAATGAATGTAGACTTATTTAAATATTAAGTTAAAAATTATAACATTTTGAAGGTGTTCATATTTATAACCTGCACCACCATAGGTAGTTGGGGTGTTATACGTTTGAGCAAAAATTGTTATAGGCAAAAAAAACTGTGCTAACTCCACTTTTAAATACGCCGTTCAACGCAGGATTACTTTCTATGTTGATTTAACAATGTCAGTCTCTCTGTCCATCCGTCAGGCCGGCTGCCTGTCAATGTAAATCTTTTGAACAAAATGCAGGTCACAGTTTTAAAGATATCTTAATGAAATTTGGCATGTGTCATTATATACTTATTGAAATTAGTGATGATAAGTACATTATTTCACCAAGCCCCTATATAAATGTTTCTCCAAGATTGTGTTTTTTAAGTTAAAAGTCTTGAATATAAAGCAATTTTAACGAAATTAACTACAAATAAGTCTTATAATATTCTTAAATAATTTGCAAAACTATTTGAGAATCGGTCCATTATTTCTCATAGTTCTCACGAAACTTAAATTTTACATATACATTTTTATTGTGATAAGAATTGGTCAGAGTGGAATAAAAATAAGGAAGAATCTATGAGCGAAATCCCTTCAAAAAATGTACTCTTTTAAGCACAAATTAGAAAATAAATTTATAAGAGGATCGTTCATTAACTTTGGTAGCTACCATCAATAACAAACAACTTGGTGTAGGGTATTAAATAGTCGGGATCGTAAGTATTGCAACATTTTCATAAAAATTGTATTCGGACGGGCTCGCAACAATAAAACGGAACATTTAAAGATAATATTGAGAGTACCAAAAGAAAAGAAGGTGTGAAAGAAGTGAAAATATGAATTATTTTATTATTTCTTAAATAAAATCTATTGACATTTATTTCCAAACGATCACACTTTGTTTTATTAATACCAGTTATTCGCGTAAAGTAAATATAAAAACAAATGAATATAAATCTAGATACATAAAAATCGAAAAAAAAAAACATTTTGCACCATTACTGACATTTCTTTAGAGATCTCCTATCCAATCGATAACATTTTTCATTATTATGATGATGATCTATGATCATGAAATGTGTGGGCAATTATGTTGTTGTATCTGACAGTTTTTATTTTAAATCGATTTCCTCCAAATAAACACAAAGAGGAAAAAGTTAATAGTCATGAAAAAATAAACATACAAAAGGAGTGTTTAAATATATGTTTGTAATATTAAGGCAGTTTCGAAAATGTTTTAAAAAATACAATGTCAAATGTAACATTAATTTAAATTATTCAGTAAAATTACTTTTCATTTTCATTTTGGTTACAGAATTGAAATTTCAATATTTGATTGTAAAACTTCTTTTTAAAAAAATTCTTGTTGAAATGAAAACTCAAAAAAGAAAAACTATACGACACTACTAACCTTATGATTAGGGTTCTCAGATATATGTTTAATTCTATAAAAATCCCCAAAAGTTGAAAATTATTTTTTATAGTAGAGGTTTCTAAGCAAGATATAAAATTCTTTCATAAGTATTTGGTACTTTTGGAAAAGTGGCAACTTTAAGATTTACTATTTTTAAAAAGTAACTGGAATGTCATTTGCAGTTAAAATTTGTGTTTTTTTTTTTTGAAAATAAAATAAATAAAAATTAATACACATCTTCGTTGAGTATGTGTAATAAAAATCTGAATATTTTTGACTAATTCCCGCAGTTTTACTGGGAATTTATCCCGGGAAAATATATCCCGGTAATTTTTTCCCAAATAACAATCTAGTTAAGGATAGTTAAAAGATGATTTTAGCTTTGCAATTTGATAACTTAAAATAAATAACTTTTTAATTAAACTTAGTTTACACGCATTCCTTAAGATTTTTTATAATAAATTAAACAAACTAAACAATTCACATTAAAATAATAAAACAATTCGGAAAAAATCCTAAAAATTAAAGTTTTATATTCGAAAAGCTTTAACATATATAATCTTATAGGGAATCTACACATATTTTAAAAGAATTAGGACCTATAATAAATTCGCTAATATAATTTAATCCTAATCCTAACAAAATGTTATAAACATTGTTTCCTAACAAATTACAAATATTCGGTGCCAAAACCTATAAAATACGCCACATTTGACAAATATGGTTTTGAACAACATTCGTAAATTATTTTTATGATTTTTTTAAGTGGAGTTTAATACATACATAAGAATTTTATATTATTTATATACTACATCTGAGTTTTACATATTTATTTACTTTTAGTTAAACTCATTTTAACATTCAATTGAAAATTTTTGGGCTTTGTTTAACAAAACCACTTTAGTCATAAGCGTCACAAATGTAACATTTCACTTCACTAATGAATCTTATTGATTTGGAGTAAAAAGATATAAATGTTCTTTTAATATACTGTTTTGTCATGTATCTTTTTCTCTACTATAAAATAAAGATAGTAATATTTTAGAAATAGAACATTTCTATTAAAAAAAATTGTTGCAAAACAATCATTAGCAAAAGAAAAATCATTGAACGAATTTTTGCTCCTACTGATTGTACAACAGCTTAAGTTTTAACCACTGGTTTTAAATATTATGAGACAATTTATGTCACTTGCAACGATGAGATTTCAAACTCAACATCGAAATCCTAAGTGATTTTGGAGTAAACAATTCATTTTTGTAAAATTAAATCATAGTTGTCGCATCTATTGAACTAGCGACTTTACAATCTTTCTTGGTATCATAAACCTTGCGGTACGGTGTGTAATTAATTTAGTGGTTGAACTCTCGACAAGGTGTCTATTAATATCTCCCATACCGTGTATAATATCAGTAAAGAATGAACTAAGACTCCAAAAAGCATATATATTCCTGCATGTAATCAGAATTGTGGACTAATTGCCCGAATTCAACCTTTAATTTAACAACCTTTAAATTTAACTATAATATAATAAATTCATTCTTTAAATCCGCTAAATGCAAAAAGATGTAGATATAATGTTCAGAATGCTTTTATTAAAGTGGACTACCTTAACATATTGTTTAATGTATCAACAAAAAGGGTAAAATTTCACCAAGAGAAAAAAATTCATATGTATAAATATAAACTTTTACTGCCTTTTTTCTGAATACTTTTTAAGGAATTATTCCTGTATTATTGTTAAATTGCTAATTAAAAACTTTCAAATTAAGAAACATTTTTATGCGACGGAATAAAAATTCAGGCATTTCTTTCTTTGAAAATGCTAACTGGGACTCAATTGCAATTGTTAAATAAGCTGTTAATTATATATTGGCTGAACAGTTATATATATATATATATATATATATATATATATATATATATATATATATATATATATATATATATATATATATATATATATATATATATATATATATATATATATATATATATATATATATATATATATTGTAGACTAAAGCATTTAGTCGTGCAGAAGATGGCAAGATGAATTCGTGATTTCGGCAAAAGTCGAAAGTAAATCATTCTAAAAAATTAGAAAAGACGCCAACGCTGGCACCAACCAACATTTTTTGATGATAATGATTATGACAATAAGAAAAAGTATGCCGTATTTTTACCCACACATGGTTATAAAGATATAAATAAATAAATAAATAAATAATATATATATATATATATATATATATATATATATATATATATATATATATATATATATATATATATATATATATATATATATATATATATATATATATATATATATATATATATATATATATATATATATATATATATATATATATATATATATATATACTCTGTGTTATTCCCTGTTGATGCGGTCGTTTGTTGATTTCCAGTTTCTTGTAGATGAAAATTTGTACAATACGAAACCTAAAAAATAATAACATTAAAAAATAGAAAGAAAATAAATATATATTTCAAATGAATGGTAGTTTTATCTATCACAAATAAAATTATAGTACAAATCTCTACATGTACGTAGAGATATGTACATAGAGATATATAGAAAGAAAACAGTAGAGCGCATCGTGTTGATTTTCGTGATTTATTTCTTACAAAAAATTGTCGCCACCGTGTCGTGTCGTATTAAAACTGTCAGAAACGGCTAAAATTTAACGCTTACTGCTTCCCACATATGGACTTTGCAGTTTTGTAAATGTCGCATGCATGTTATTTTCAAACTGTTTCCACGCTTGCTGCCCACCAAATCATTATACATCAGCCAAGAAGAAGCCACAATATTTACCGATAATAATCTATTAAAAAAATCACAACAAAGTCACTTGCCGAGAAATACATACACACATTATATTGTTAATGAAATCTTGTACCCTTAATTCATATATTTATGTTTGTGTTCTTATTTGTATTTATTAATACAAACTCATATACACAGATGTAAGTACAGATGTAGTTTGTCAAACATATCTTCGAAATTATAAAAAATATGAAAAATTTCAATTTCTTTAATGAATTTAACTAAAAATCCTTTAATTATAGATTCCTGTACACGTTTCATTGTTATACCTGTTTACAACTACAACAACAATAAAAGAATACAATTAGTCACGTTGAAAAGTGTCATTAATGTTTGCAAAATATATCGATTTTTTGTAATTCTTCTTCTTTAATGAATGAAATGCAATTTTTAAAGAATAAGAAAATATTCCTCGTTAAATGAATATCTAAAATATCCTTAGTGGCCTCTTATTTGGAAGGCATGTTTAAACAAATTGGCAAATTTTAATTATTGTAAGAGCAAAAAACCTGTTATCATCCACATCAGGATCGTATAGAATGCCATATCCTAGTACAAAATTGAAGAAAGATTTAAAACCGTCCACAGTCTAAATAATACTGTACATAATAAGTATAAATGGAGGAAATGTTCCAATCATTGGTAATTTGTCTTTAACCCACTTTTTACACCCAAATATATGGTCACTTTTGACTTTAATGGTATTAATTTCTTATTCCTTAAACATTATATCCCGTTTATATAGTAAAACAAATAGAAAAAATCGCTGAGAAATTCCACTTTTCAAAATAATAAATTTCTTATTTAATTATTGTTTTATTTTTTATTTATTTGTTTGTTATATGTTTATCCACTTATAAAGTTTTTACGTCTTATAGTCTTAAACAGATATATGTTTCAGAAAAATCGTTGTTAGTTGAACTTCATAAATGAAGTTGAAGTTTCTAAAAATTATTATTTTTTTTACAAATATGAATTTCTTAAAACATATATTTTAAATTATTATTAACCTAAAATATTAATTTATTCTCGTATTACTGTTTCATATCTACAGATATTCTTATAAACAAAAAAATTTATATTACACCTTTATAACCGTTTTCAACGACAAAGAAAAGGAAACACAAAACACATCACCGTGTATCGGACCAGAAAGAAGTGCGTACTATAATTATTAAATATTTTTAACAAACCTCAACTTGGTCCTACAAGAGGTTAGCAATATTCAAAGTCCTGACGTGAAACACTTTGCAATGTTATTAAACAGTACCGAGGGAACTTGCTGTTTGATAGAAAACCTGGTTGAGGTAGAAGAAATGGTCCATTTTCAAAAGATGTCCGATTGAAAATGAGTGTGATTCGGTTGCAAACGATTCTGATTAGCGCAGTGCTCGGACTATTTGGTACGAAAAAGTTAAAATTAATGCAGGTTTTAAAACATAAAATGCTAAAAAGTTCCTGATAGCAATATTTTTAAAATTTTAGAGGCCAAAAACAGAAAACGGAAATTTTAGTCAAGTTTTCTAAAAATATTTTAGTTACAAAATGAATGACGAAACGTATATTAACGAGGGAATGTTAGAAAAATTTAAGGACCCAAAAGCATTAAAAACTTTCAAAGAAGTTCTTGGTTTGGCAAGGAATATGCAGTAACGACAAAGGAAGGCTGCTTCATACGACTTCATAATTTGTGCACTTCTTGGCCTGACTTGGCATCCTTCCACTATCGTAAACAAACCTTTGAGTGGTACAAAGTCAATAATCTGGTATTTATGCCAAGAGATGAAAATCCTCTAAACTGCACGGAGCTAAGGCCAGTGGAAAGATATTGGGATCTTGTTAAAAAAGTATTGAAGGGCTCAAACAGGGTGTTTTTTTAATTTCATTATTTTAGTTACAATATTTACCAGTGATTTACCAATCACAGTGATTAAATCACAGTCACGAAAATATCGTTCATCTCATACTTCATATATATTCGCTTATACAATACTTACTCAAAATATTGGAAACTCTAAAGTATGATATCTATAAGTATGATATCTACATTACGAAATTATTCCTTATTTTTTAATTTCCTTTTGGACCACCCATATTATTTTTAATGCACATTTTTTCTACACATTGATAGTTTAATGACTGATAGTTTAATGTAATTTAAATCATATAAATTATGTAAGTTTTTGTAAAATTTATGTAAATTTATGCAGAACGGTTGACCGATAACAGGTAAAATGTTTAAGATTTTATAATTTTGTTTTTACACAAACGTAAAGATTTAGAAACGGTGTAAATGGTTGTTAACTACATTCATATGTTTATAGTAATTTCCATTTTTTAATGTCACACTTTGTGATTTAACTGGGCTAATTCAAAAAGTATATTTCATTTGAATTACAATAAAGTCAATGGTCCCTAATAGCTGAAATCATAATAGACATATAGCTCACTTATATAAATGTACGTACATATGTGTTTTCCTATTCAGTATGTAGTTGTAGTAATAATTGTATTTTTAATACCAACTAACACTTAAGACGATTCGGTCTAAATAACTTCAATTTTTTCAGTGATGATGGTTAAGCCCATTTCACGCATTTAAAGAACTCTTAACTTTCGCTGCTGCATTTATTTTTAAACCATCTAGCGCCATTGACCGGAACACTCTTGAATCTTGAAATCGAATTAGTAGAGTTAAATATGCACGACAAATTTTAAAGAATTATTTGATTTAAATTATTTATCGTTACTTCATAGTTTCTCTTTAAAAAAATAGTGTATGTACTCTTATACATGAGTAATACCCATTCCTACAGTTCTGGCAATGCTTAAAGCAGTTATTTTACCAACATATTCAACTAATGAGATCTATAAAAATAAATTACTCGGCCAATTAATGTTGCAACACACTAATATACAGCGAAGTATGTAATACTACGTTCACATATAACGTTTTTTGATGTGGTTTTCGGAAAACACAATAAGTTTAAACAACACCGTTCACATATAACTTTTATGTGTATTTTTAATTGATGTGCTTTTTAATCTGTCACTTTTTTCATATATTTTTTTAATATAAATAACACTAACGGGAACAATCTATTCATAAAAATTAATAATTTTATTACATTCAAATAATACAAAATAAAAAATTTAATGTTATTTAGCATTTTTAATTATTTGTAAAAATTATTTACACAGGATAGTTCCGAATACTTCAATACGAAAAAATTCTTCCGTGTAAGGAAGGTATCGTTTTTTCATGTATTTAATGATTTAACACAAAAAATAATATATTTTCTGAGTTTAAAAATATATGGAAAAACATTTTAAATTTGATATGTTTTTCCGAAAAAAAAACGACTCGTTTAACTTTGGATCGGCTGGTTATATTTATGTTGAAATTTTATATACCAATAGCATAATCTTGTATATATATATATATATATATATATATATATATATATATATATATATATATATATATATATATATATATATATATATATATATATATATATATATAGTATATATATATATATATATATATATATATATATATATATATATATATATATATATATATATATATATATATATATATATATATATATATATATATATATATATATATATATACTGTTTGCTTAAAATTTGTAAATAAAAAGTTTGATGATCACTTCTCTATTGAAATTCTTTTATTTGAATAAAGAAGTTTTAGCAATAACACTCAAGAAATTTCTTGAAATTCTTAAGATCTACAGGGTATATGTATTGCGATTGTATATACAATATTCACATACAATATATTTTTATACTTAAATCAATACAAGTACATAAATACTTTTTTTCTACGAATGTGGAACACACTGAAACATGTATTAAACCAATTTTATTGATTAATGAGCAATAATTAGAGTTGGTGGCATTGACCATAATATTTCGTTAGGATCTAACTCAGTGAGTTGCATGTGAATTTATGATGTTAAAAAACATATCCACTGGTACTAGTATTCCAATATCCATAATAAATATGTATGAAGTATGCGCTTTAGTTTTGCTCCAAACGGGTTAAATTATGTTGAAACAAAAATAGATTGATCTTTCTCTTTTGTTTTGCAGTTAATGGAGCACGAATATGTAAGACAAATTCTATCAATTTCTTTTTCAAACATGATCTTTGAGTTACATTTATATCCAAAAATATTTTCACACTCGAAGAAAATATTCATACTTTAAAATTATTTTATATTTACAAATGTATTAACGAAAAATAAGTGACTGTATTACTCCAAATAAGATTAGTTGTCAAAACCACTGAAAAATGCTTAAAATTTAAATTAAAGGTACTATATTAACTATTTAATAATTTATACACACTGTACTAAAACATATAATGTCGTAGTCTCATGTTGAGGTGTTATATAATTAGTCTTAACGAGTTTATTGTGAGAAATTGGTATAATGCGCGCAAATTCCTATGTCGATAAATTTGAATTCTCAGAATTCTTAACTGCTTACATACGTAAACGTTTTTTGTAAATATAACGCAGAAATTTAGTTATACTTTTGGTTATAACTTTTTTCATTAAACCTATTTTTGATATTGTAAAGAAGTACATATAACATAATATTATGATAAAATTGTATTTGAATTTGTAGATATATAATTAACAATTTTACGAAAGTTCTTAATTTGAACTTAGATATATTAACCCAATTTAAATGACTTTAAATGGGTATCTTCTCAGGACAATATACAATACTCAGACCAAATTTCATTAAGCGCTCTTAATTATTATGGATGTGAGAGTGCCAGCAACAAACAGATGGACATAACTTAATCGGCTCAGATTTTAATTTGATGCAAAAAATATAAATTGTGAAGTCTTAGATGATACTTTCTTATTTTATACAGAATGACAAAGTACATGCAGACCTCTTCAACACTTGTGAATTCCATATTTCTTGGGATTTCTAAAATAATGTGGCATTAATAAGTTCCGAAAAATAACGAAACTTAATTTGTTATAAATTTATAAAAAATTAATGATTAATTTGAAGAAAATTTTAGTCTTTAGGGTAAGGTTAAACCTTATTATGAAAACAAACGATAATTTTGTTTACGGAAACATATTTTATTTTCAACGGACTTAATTTTTCATAAGCTTGTAAAATCAGAAAGCATTTTTTCTGAATTATAAAAACACATGACACTGAGTTCATTTTGTATATAATAACTTCAGTATATGAAGTTTCTTTTTGATTTCACTACAATTAAATAACAAGAGGTTGCTTCTCTTGAAGTGTTCTTATTAAATATAAAAAATTAAATATTTTGACCGTTTTATTTTTTTGAAACAATGATATTGAAACAAATCACAAGGGTAAGACACGTTTTCTAAATGCAAACATACATTATTATATGAACTTCTAGATGGATAATTGCACAATACGTTCTCATCGTTTTCTAACACTTAACACGAAGGAAAAAATGAATGATAATGAAATGTCCAGTTGTGTTGTAGCCGATTGTAGTTGCCTGAATTTGATTCTTTGAAAAGTGACCATAAAAGGTGGAAATAAAATCACGAAATAAATGTTTAAAAGTCTTGTACTACTTTGGTATTTTTCTTTTATTTGTGAAATTTGTAATTCAATGAATCTGTTCATTATAAAAAATATGCATATAATTTCGTTATTGTAAAGATCGTGTTTAGTTTTCAAAATTGTTTAATAAAAATTTATAAATTTTTGATGAAATATTAGTAATAAATTATTTTTGAAGTATTATACAAGAAATCTAATAATACAATATAGTACTTATTAAACATTACACACACACACACATATATATATATATATATATATATATATATATATATATATATATATATATATATATATATATATATATATATATATATATATATATATATATATATATATATATATATATATATATATATATATATATATATATATATATATATATACATATATATAGCCATTGCGCATTGAGACAGAATCAATTTTTTGGAGTTTAATGTGCTGTAACTTTTTATGAACTGGATGGATTTCTACCACATTACAAACTTCACTTGAATGTTTTATTAAATTAAACATTTGTGAATTGAAACAATGACATCTTTTCGAAATTTTCAGAAAATTTTAATCACAAAATTGATTTCATATACTTAGAAACATATCAAGATATTTTAAACTGAATTCTGATTTAAGTTCCAGGCATTTACGATTGTAGAACATATAGAACATGAGTGACATTTGATTTTGACAAAAAAGATCGACTTCCAGAGAGTCTTCACTGTAAGGAATTTGATTAAAGAATTTAATTAAACTTCCTTTGTAAAAATACCTTTTAGAAAATTATACAAATATAAATCACACATTTTCTTAGTATATGGTATAGTAAAATTTTTATTTTAAATGAAAATGAGTATACCCTTTCTCGTCATAGGATATTTTTTTAACTGGTTTTTATAATGTTTTCTGGCCATGCATTTTTGTGCTGAAGAACCTATTGTAGATGTATTTCTTGCTTAGCATGTTACGCTATGGGTAGTAAAAATGTCACTGAAAATAAAATTGTCCATGTTTGTTTGGATTTCTACAAAAAGAATAGTCATCCTTATCACTTCGGTAGACCTCGGATAAAACCACGTTTTATTTTTTCTTCTTACCTAACCACTCCACTTGAATCATATATGTGAAAATTATAGGTATACGCAGAGAAACGTCATTTCGCAGCATGTTCGTTGCAAACACTTATATATTTGTGGCAAACATTTATTATTATTATTATCAACAAGTTAATTGTTGAATTACTTTTTTATTACAATTTAATATGTTTGGAAATATGTCTGACTGATCACAATTTTATTGTTATTGAACAGTCCTTTATAAAAATATTGTTATTTAAAAAATAATATTTGCGTTAACATACAAAATAATATATATTTGAATTAATATTTTCACTGTTTATAAATAAGAGAATTTTGCAATTAAAATAAATAAAATTATATTACGAAAATATTTCAAACAATGTTTACATATTTTCAAAAAACAGAAATATATTGAAATATTTCATATGAAAATAATTTTATTCAATAATAAAATAATGCAAACAAACAAATTTTTTATTGAACTTACAATATTTTTTATAGGAATAACAATAATATAGTGACGATAACAATACTTTTAGTGGTCATAGCTATAACGATAACACTAACTATTGTTATCGATCCAAAATACGATGTAAATAAACAAACTTTTTATTACAATAACAATATTTTTAGTGGTAATAACAATAGTTATTAATGCAAAATCAAAATTCGAATAAACAAATTTTGTAGTTACGGTAACAATATCTAATAACAATAGTATGTTGCTTCTAATTTATGGTGACCGCAAACATTTTTTGTCTCTGTGTGAACTATCTAACTGTAAATGTAAATCAAAAAACATTATTTTCTCTATATCAGTCATAATGAGTCAAAAAGGTTTTGTTCTTGTACTTTAACTTTGTCATTCCGTTTATAACGCAATATATTGCAATTATTCATGCATTAAATAAAAATCTAAATCTATTTAGAACATTCACAATAGTTGACAAATATCAATGAAATTTGACCTAAGTATTTATTATTGTCTTAAAAATGAGTACATATATTATTGTCGTAAGAAGTTTCTATTTAAAATCAATAAAATCGGTTCAGTTAAAATCTGGCACACGAATAGCGTATTGACAACACCTCATTGCAAACTACATAACGGATATGAGACAGGGCATCGTATGTCCTGCACAAGCGAACCTTTTACATAGTATGTCATTAAATTTGTCAGGTAAAAAAACTATTTAAAACTAACAAAATTTTGGATTGGACACAACGAAGTTTTTAATATTCCATACCTTTGAAAAAGTTACAAGAAATTTAACGAAAATTGGCGCATGCATGAACTTTACAATATACTTCTTAATATTAGGGTAGGGTGCTTGGTAGTGATACCCATTTACAACATATGTTCCTATTTAAAACTTGATCATTGTGGAGGGCATTTAATATTCGATATATCCGAATATAGCATTCTTACTTGATGTAAATGTTTTGTACTGCAAATATTATTTAGTTTATATTGCCATTTGGATGACAGAGGTAATATGTAAATATATTCCATTTTTCATCTCAGACCCTACAATGTATATATATTATTGCATCAAATCAAAAACTGAGTCGATTTAGCTATGTCCGACTGTTCGCCTGTCTGTCTGTCTGTCTGTCTGTTGGAAACATTCTCACGCCTATATAATAATTATCCGAATTCAATAAAACTTGGCACATCGTTTGCTTTTGTCCTAAGCAGTTGGCTATTTAAAACTATATCGGTTTATAAGCAAGGAAGTTATAGACCGATATCTGAAACAACCTCAAAATTGCGAAAAATAAATCTTCTAATTTTTACTAAAAATGTAATTGGACTTAAAAATTAATTTTAGCATCATCAAAATGATTAACAGGAAAAAATTTATAGTCTATAATATGCAAAATTCTGATACACCCTGTGTGTCATATGGGTCGCAATTTTTAAGATAATTTACTGAAATTTGTCACATATACTTATTTTGATACTTATAAAACTTTCAAATTTTAACCAATTCTTTCGAAATTGGGCACAATTAATTTTATAGCTATTCTAAATATGTGTTATAAATTTTTTTTAACATGAGTCCGTATTTTTATATAGCTCCCATATAACGATCCTTTCCGGATTACGATTTATAGTTTATAAAACTTTTAAATTTGAACCAATTCAAATGAAATTTGGCACAACTAAATATATACTATAAATTTTATTAACATCCCATATAAGGTCCCTTCCCGGTTTGAGCTTATAAAACAAATAAACAAAGACCAATTCCATGTACAATGAATAAATTTTTCAACCTTTTTCATGTTTATAAAGAGAGTATATAAAGTTTGTCATTCTGTGTGTAACGCTAAGAATGAATTATTTCAGACAAAATAATGTATATATATTCTTGCTTCAAATCAAAATCTCAGTCAATTTTTGTCAATCTATCTGTCTGCTCACCTCCACAAAAATTAAACGAGCTCAATGAAATCTGGCCTAGTAGAAAAAAAGCCAGTTCAGTAGAAAAAAAGTTATGAACAAAATTATAACTAATGTTATGACTCATTAAGTGTTTCTTCGTTATATACTATATACATTTGTGACCATTAACTTTACACGAATTAGTGGTATTGGAGGAAATTGAAAATTCGGCATAGCCGAATATAGTATTCTTACCTATTTAATATATCTTTAAAAATTCTGTTGAGAAAATAAGAAAAATTTTTAACGTATTTGGGAAGAAATTGACAAAATTGTATATTCTTATGATATTTAATTATACTGATCTTCGAATAAATCTTAACAATTATTTACAATGTTTTAGATTTCACAGTTGGAAAAGTTGGTATACAAAAAACATGATAAAACCGAAATTTAAAATCCTCTTCTTGATCAAAAATTTAAATCTCCTTAAGAATCATGTAAAAAAATGCATTTTGATGTCCTCGTGATGAAAGGGAAGTGTAAAAGTAATTATATTCACTACTTTTGTATTGTAAATACTATAACAATTATTCGCATTGTGACTTAGATTTCTATATATACGATATCTTTATTATTTCAACCGTAACGCTGATTTAACGACAATAATATTGAATATAATATGTGACCGAAATTTTTTCTTTCTAACTTCTAAATGTCTGGGAATACTTAATGCGAATAAGTTTTTTAGAATTCTAACAATTCAGTACACGGAGGAGCAGAAACGACTTTTTGGAAATAAAAAGGAATGAATCTTTACACAAATTACTACAGTTTAAATTTCGTATCGAAAATCCCTGTAGGTCAAGTCTGGACTCTCGAATTTAATTTTTATGACCTAATATTTCAAAGAATGAATTTTAAAACGGCATGTTATTTTGGGAATAGCTTTTTCCATACCTCTAATATATGTAGATTCTATAAGTCAAACACAAAAAAAATCCAATTTTTGTAAATTTTTTTTATATATTCAGATACTTAAGAAAATCTTTTAAATTAAATAATGAATAATTACATCATAAAGAAAACTAACCCCATATATTTTATACAACATAAAATTTATCATTTTTAAAACATTTTCAGCTTAAATTTGTAATGGAATTAGGAACATCAATTGTTATGGCTTTTATAATAAAAAGTCATTTTATTTAAATATTACTTCAGACAAAAATTATAATTATTATTATAAATTATACTAAAAATAAAATTGATAATTTATCGAAATAATAACGATTAAATTGTTCATCTATTGTACGATATTATAATATCGTGCAAAAATATATAAAATTTATGCCTACAGCATTTTAAATGGATAATATGATAAGTTAAGTTTAACATTGAAAATAATATATAAATATCCAAAATGGTATTTTTATAGTTCCTTATAAAAAAATCACTCAGACGCAAACTAAACAGCAAGTGACAGATTTTGACATTACAGTTCGAGTCGTTCGAGATACAGAAACTAACTTTTAAATGAAAACTCTTACGTTTTCGTTCGTATTGTCGTTCGACTCATTGTTTACATAGATGTAATTTTTACGAATTTATAGAAACCCGAATCAGTTATTTTTCGTATCGAAAATAAATCGGCGATTATTTCGGTAATGGAGATTTTTCTAAGGATGGAAATATTTTATTCTATCAGATTTTGAAAAAGAATAAGAAATCGGCGATTATTTCGGTAATGGGGATTTTTTTAAGGATGGATAAGCAGAACTTGAAAATATGGTATGTATTTATATAGTTTTTCATTCAAAATTTAGTCAAGCGAAAGCAAACAAGGAAGTGACTGATTGCGACATTTCAATTCGAGTCGTTCAAGATACAGAAATGAAATTTTGGATGTAAACTTTCACGTTTTCGTTCGGTTTGGCTTTCGACAAAATCATTTATAATTTCGATAACGAAGAATTTTCTAATGGTGAATTACAGAACTTGAAAATGTGGTATGTATTTTTATAGTTGTTTATTCAAAAATCAGTCAGACGCAAGCTAAACAGCAAGTGACAGATTTTGACATTACAGTTCGAGTCGTTCGAGATACAGAAACTCAATTTTATATGAAAACTCTTAGCTTTTCGTTCGAAATGTCGTTCGACTCATTGTTCGCATAGATGTCATTTTTACGATTTTATAGAAACCCGAATCAGTTTTCTTTCGTATACAAAACGAACATAGAGAAACAGGCTATAAATATTTTATTTTATCAGATTGTTGAAAAAGAACAAGAAATCGGCGATTATTTCGGTAATGGAGATTTTTCTAAGGATGGATAAGCAGAACGTGAAAATATGGTATGTATTTATATAGTTTTTCATTCAAAATTTAGTCAAGCGAAAGCAAGTAACTGATTGTGACATTTCAATTCGAGTCGTTCAAAATACAGAAATGGATTTTGGATGAAAATCTTTACGTTTTCGTTCGATTTGGCTTTCGATTGATTGTTCGTATACAAATTGCTTTCGTTCGACATAGAGAAACAGCTACATAAAATAACGGTTCCTCATGGTATTATTTACTTACATATTATTTATTCATAGTTTTATATGTATGTCTGAAATACAATGATTTCATGTATTAACACACAAATCCGTTCACATTACCCATATTATGAAACATTCACGTTAGTACAATTTTTTTAACACCATCTATCCAGTGCCATACATCTAATGTTAAGCAACCAGTAGTGACTGGCAGGATTTTTTCATTCGTGTGTCTTCATCATCATCACTAGCATTTAGAATGTTAATTTTTTATTTGTGTCAAGTAGTTTTGCATTGGAACAACACCACGAATCAGTCATAGTCAACATAACGTTTCCAATGGTATGAACTGCACAAGAAGCGACTGTAGAATATTACAAAAAACAAAAAGATTACTAGTAAATAATCATCATTATTAGCAACAACAATAACGAACTTTTAGCAACGATTACTCCATATAAAACTTTACTTGCATACCACCAACTCCTCTGATCTTCATTTGTATACTGAGGCAAAACTGCTGTATTAACCTTCAGAAAATGAAACTTTAAATTTTATTCCAAATGACGCATAATGACCAAAACACTTTATTTTGGAAATAAATCTGTAACTTTGGAACTCTCGCATATTTTATTACGAAATTTCACTTGAATATAATTGAAGTGTTTCTGCATTTATTTGGAAAAGAATATGTTTCTAGTTGGTTTCATGGTGCATCTCTAAAATTAATCATCTCGATTTTTGAAAAATCGCCAAAATTTTGTTTATGACTTGATTGAAAATATTTTACATACATACATACATACATACATACATACATACATACATACATACATACATACATATAGAACTTATATTTCTCTACAAAAAATGGGCTTAAATGTGTGGGATATCTCTTATAGTTTAAGAGATATTTAGACCAATTTGACCCATTTTTGACAGATTTTTTTACTTTTTTGAGCTTCGAGACGAAAAAAATTCTAAAATATTATCTGGATTATGTACAAAATTCTGAATAATTTTTATACAAGAATCATATCACATAGGTATATGTAAAGTTAAAAAGTTATATTATTTTGAAATAAACATTTAGATTTTTTTCTTAATTTTAAAAGAATTACTAAAATTTGTGCATATAAAGCAAGTTGGAAAATATTAGGGAGAATAGTTTCGCCTTGTTAAAAAGTATTCAATGGTTCCGAAGTTGCAGAATTATTAAAAAAAAAATTGTGTTGGGACCACTGTGTGACGATGATATTGAAATTTTAAAATAATAAAAACTAACTTGTATAATTGAAATCTGTATATCACGGTTGAATTATCTAGTTTTTAGAACTATATATTCTATATATATTCTTGAAGCAAATCAAATCCGAGTCCATTAAACTACTTCATTCGGTTTTATTAATTAAAGCAACAATATAGATCCTTACGAAAAGATTTATTTTTTTATATAAAAAGTACTTCAACATCATAACAAATAAAGATAAATTCATGATAAACATTTTAACCATTAGGCCATTAATAAAGATAAGTTGTCCAACCCCCATAGCTGAAAAGAAGCACCAAACCCTTACTTCTCCGTCACAACATTAATGGTTGCTGTAAGATTTTGTTTGTATATGTAGTTTTAGGATTTCTCCATACTATTGGATGTTCATTAGATCCGAAAATATTATATTTACTCTCATCTGAGAAGGTCACTTGATTCCAACAGATACACGTCTCATTTTCACGTTGCTTTCCGTAACACATTCTCTTCTTCCGATTAATAACAGATACCAATGTTTTTTTTTTTTTTTTTTCTAAGCTATTCTTGAATTGAAACCAGCAACATCTTTCCTATAACTGTAGTAAGTTGTGTAGATTTGATTTTTAGATCAACTTTTACTTTTCGTACTATTTTAACATGTGCTCTTTAAGTTAATTTATCGCAACGCTTTATACTTTTTTAGATAAATCGATTATTTTTGGTAATACGTTGTAAACTATACATTAAATATGTAGTTATTAGCTGTCAATAAAAGACTTATTTACATTTTGCAGTTCTTAAAAATGGCTATTTTATGTTAATTTTAATATTGTCCCTTTACTTATGTCTGTGACTAATTTTTTTATTTCAAAATCTTGTTTTCGTAGACATTTGAATTAGTGTTAATTTTGAAATTTAATGGATAATAAATATTATAAAACAGAACTTTTCTTCGTATAAAAGCCCAATCTCAATAATAAATTTGATTGGACATTTCGTTTTTATTTCACCTTAAGATGTGAAAAAATAAAAAAATGAGAAAAATGCAAAAAGTATTTTAAAGTCGAATACAGAACTACAGCTAAAATGGACAACTCTAAAGTGATTGAATATATGTGTTAGTCGTGTGATCGGATGCTTCTGGTTAAAAGTTCATTGCAACAGAGCATATTGAACTGTATGTGTAAATATTCACGAAAATGTTTCGTTTTGAAAAAGAACGAAAAATAAATTATCTATTTATTAGTTCTTTAAAAGAAGTATCCTAATTTCCACATTCTCATAATGCGAGAAAAGAGTCATCATTTGGTAAATTGAAAATGAGCTTTACTTTGAAGTTCACCTATTGTTATTGATGATTTTAAGAAAAATTTTTGTTTCAACTTAGGGTATAGGAAACTTCTCAGGACTATAACAAATACTCAGGACAAATTTCACTCAGCTTTGCCAACAACAGAAATATGTTATATAAATCATTGCATTATTTAAAATGTTAATAATGAATTTCTCATTACATTGACCATCATTGGGAAACCATCATACCAAACACTTTTAAAAACATTCACGAAGTTGTTGATTTTCTCAATGAAAAACACAGCATTTGATTTTGGCAAAAATGGCTTTATTGTTATTTGTTCGTTCGTTCGTTCGTTTGTTGCTTACTGGTATATACAGTATCATAGGGAAGTGTTTTTTTGAAATTGCTTTTGTTTTACTGCAGATTATGACAACCAGTGACGTTAAATGGAGAGGATAGTTGTTTTTCACTTTTTTATAAAATACATCATAATTTAAACTGATACTTTAATAATAAAATTAACATTGTATCCCTTTATAATGTATATACGAATGTGTATACATAGTGTGTTTAAAAGATTTTCTAAATTTTATATATTAATATGTAAGATTCATTTATATTTCGATGTTAATGAAAATTAAACTATCTTAAACTACGTATCTGATATTCTGTTATTGTATTTTGATGATGTCAAAAAAAAATTTCGTTAAGATTTTCTTCTTCTTCTAATCATAAGTCAGCATCTGTAGTGTCCAAAGAAACGTGAGGCCGAAGAAAATGTTTAAATACACAAGCAAATATGACGACGACAACAATAAAAATGATGTGCTGCATAGCTACTTCTACTAACTTTAAGCTCATGATGACATTTAAATGTTAACTGAACAAAATAAAAAAGATAAACAGAAGACAATAAAACGAGTAGGTTCATTCATTGCAACCCATCGAAACATATATTTATACATATATATAATATCCATATATAGCAATGAATTGAAATGAATTAAGCCACAGCAAATGAACTGTCATCCAGCGTCCAACTAAACTCAACGGAGTGGCGGTCCCGTCATTTGTCGTTTAAATATTTAAATTTTTCATTTATTTTACATTGTTAATATTTATTTCAATTTGTTATCGAATTAATTTTATTTTGTTAAGTATTCTATAAAATTTTTAGTTTAAAACAATTTGAATTGAATATTTTTAATAGTTACTTTGTTTTATTATGCAATATGATTGATAAATACATATATATAATCATTGAATGTCAGGCTGCCATGTAGTCTTAATTACTGGTGACACAAGGGGTAGGGTGGTCAGCAGATCTCCTCAATATACCTCAATATTAATTTTTTATCAAGAATTGGTCACCTTCAAGACGCGACAGTGTACAACCAATATAATAATTAAATCTTTAAACAACCCTCCAATTCAATCTGCTGTCCAACCGAATAACAAATAATTTGTACTAATATAGAATTTGAGTATTGTTCAACTAAAAAGATTTTTCTATATAATGCATAAAAGAATGTAGTACAGTATCAACCGATTTTCCTTACTATAGGCATTTTGGCTACCCGAAATATTAAAATAACTAAGTTTATTTTTAATATTTTCATCTGGAATTCTCTACAAAGAAAAATATTTTTTCGATATTGAATGAGAAATAAAAAATGCTTAGTCAACAAATTACAGTGCGTGTGGAAAAACATGTAAGAATTCGGCTATGCCGAATCATCAATACCCACTATCGCATATGCGTATAAGTAAAAACTTTATATCTTATAAATAACAAAATGATGTTGTTTGTTCGCAGTGAAAAATATAATGCACATTTTATTTGAAACTTGAAATACAATTGAAATTCCATTGAGATTTATCGGATGGAAGAATATGTATGCTTAAAGGGGACTGAGATAATTCCATCTTAAAGTTACTAACAAAATGACAAAGTTAATATACCACTAGGAGTGGCGAAAGGTATAAAAACTATCAAAAGATCTACCATAAACGGAAAAGACATAACAATTGTAGCTGAAGATGATTCAATTATTTGTTTATTATCCTAAAGGTTTCTAAAGATAATTTGGGTTTATTTAGAATTTCTTTCGGTAAGTGGCTACCACTCAAACGGTATACAAGTATATAGATTCACGGCATTCAAAAACAGGAATAAGAGCCGTTATATCATATTTATGTTTGTATACGGTTTCACAAAATGATCAACAGTATGAAAGAAAGATATAGAAAACAAAAGCAACAAATTCTATTATGGTTTAGATTTATTTATAAGATGAAATAGTTGAGACCGCCAATGAGAAAAATATAATAAACAAAAATATGTATTTTACCTCGTCCATATGAAATTCTATACTGTAATCTATCAACCTAACGGTATTATTTAAAAGATATCAGTTTTTGTTAATTGTGTACCAAATTTTAAGATGATTTCGAGCATCTACTTTTATAATATAATCAAATACTTTATCCGTATAAAAAAAGATGAAAATGTATAATCAATATAAAAATAAAATTAATAATTTGCAGATTATTTCTATTTGATATTCATTGGTTATTAAAGATTATTAACAATATCATTTAAGATGGAAATTAATGAATTCATAGTTAGAAATTAGAAATAGTTATGCTCTTCTAAATTTAAAAATTCGTCTGCGTTTAGGTTTTGTCACTGAGTTCCATTTTCTTCCTGTGAGAGATTAAAAAAATAAAAAACCAATTAGGTCAAAAAACTTCCGAATGTATTTTTATTTTTAACTCTCCGAACAGTCCCACTTTTCCCAGGATTTGTTTATGCAACATGTGGTAAGTCCTGTTTTTCTTTTTATTTTTTGTACAAACTTTACACCTAAGTAAAATTCATTCTGTTTCCGGTAGTTCTAGTTGCGCATATTATCGATATTAATTACACTCTTCTTTACACCGAAAACAAATAATCTCATTTAAACGGCAAATCGTTTACCTTTAATAATTATCCTTGACCACATTTAACACCAATTTTCGAATAGCAAAAGTACATCCACTTATTATTTAGGATGATCTCTGCTATGATATACAAACACTTGACTAATTATTGAAACAAAAATATACTGATGAACAATAGGGAATAGAATAGAAATTTATAATCATCTACCTGAGCAGCAGCAGTTGGTAGATGTTCTACGCATCCTTTATATTTTTGTTGCGTTTGTGTATTTATATATCTTTTGTGGACAGTGCATTTCCGGTAAACACAGACCAAACATATAAACAATATATTTTAGATTGTTTATTGTATTTATTTATGCAATAGCAGTTTGTGTAATTTTGAGTTCATACTTAAGTTTATATAAAGATACCAGAATTTACATATCAAAGTCTTAACGCAATACTTACATCAAATTGAAGATATTACATAGTATTTTGTACCAATATATTTTATAACACTTTATACATTTTTTTCTGTTGAATATGGAACATAACTATTACTGAGTTTCACTCAAAATAATAGAAAAAATTTATAATTTGTTACACAAAATTTATATATTGATTTTAAAAATATGTATCCGATTTTTAATACTTAAAATGTAGACATTTGTAAATGACCTATTTTTAAATATTCGAATCTAAATATTTTTTTCACTTATTAGGTTTATTTCTCTGAAGAGTGTGTTGTCGTCCTACAAATGCTTTCCTGAAAAACGTTTTCTATTCATAAAAGTAATTATTATTAAATTGGTACAAATAGTACTCTATATGTGTCCATAATTTCCTTTTAATAAAATTGTAATAATCGGAACGTGGGATCGTTACAAAGAATTTCAAAATAATTATATTTGGTTAAAAAAATCGTACAATGGTAAACGTTACCATCCACTTAATATATTAAAAATAAAAATTTCCTTATTATAGTCAACAACGCTTATTCGCTTATTTTTATCTTAATTGAACCAATTTTTGTTTCAATATCAAGTTATATATAATATTATAACATATCCTTTAAAGTAATATTTAAAACAGGGGGTTGTATGGGACCGATACTCTTAGAATATGGTTTTAGAATATCTTAAGATTTATTTCCTTAAAATCGGATTATATTTAGACTTTTATGAACTTTAAACCCCATTTCAGGAGGATTTTTGTTAGGTGAAACGATGGACCCATCATTACCAATTTCAGTAGACATTGTCCTTAGGTCAATATATTGACATGTGCCAAATTTCATCAAGACAACTATAATACTGCGATCTGAATTTTGATCACAAAACAAGAAGGCAGACATTGTTAAATCGACTCAAAAGTGATACTAAGACAAACAGTGTCAATTTTATTTCCGTCTATTACAAACTTATAATACTTAATAAGTATAATACCGTTACCAACTATAGTCTACACCTCCATATGTGCTGATGTTTGATGTTTGTAACATATAGAAAAAATGGTGCAACACCCACTGTTAAATATACCGTTCGACTCGAAAATACTTTCTGAGTCGATTTAACGATGTACGCCTGTCTGTCCGTCCGGCTGTTTACGAAAAGATTTTGAACAATCTAAAGGTAGCAATTTTTGCGATAACTCTCATATAAATATTCTTCTGAAAAAGGGTACTTCGGATGATATAATATCAGTACAAATATGACCGTAGCTTAATAAATCTCCCAAAAAATAACAGTATTTATATGATATTTCATATTTTAAAGATTTATGCAGGCAGAAAACACTATACCAAAAATTGTTTTTGATCGGTTCATAATTTCCTATAGCCCTCATATAATCCCAATTTCCAAAAGTCTCCTTAAATTGCATAAGTATCTCATACATGTGAATATGAAGAAAATATTTTAAATAAGTATGTTTTACACTTGTGCACTCAAATAATAAGTAAGTAAATTCAAAAGAAAAAGACTCTTAAAATAAATAAAATTTCTTTTGAAAAACTTACTGCCTACGTTATCATTTAAAGCAAATAATATTGTTAAATGTTAATTATTAGACCTAGAATTTCTGTAATAATAAATGTTTCTTCTTTTACTTCAAATTTAAACATTTTGCCTAAAAAAATAAAAACTACTGATTTTTCGTTTATTTAAAATCTTAAGAATTTCCTACATAGACAGTAAACATTGCTGTTTTATTATTTATTAAAATTGAAAATATTTTATTACCAATTAAATAATTTATAAATTAAATTACATTTGATTAATTTTTATTTTATTATATAACAGGCAAAAATTACATAATTTATTATAAATAATACATATGTATATGTGAAACTTAAACTATTTTGTATAAAAACCATCACTTTACGCATTGCAATTTTGACTAATATGTCCTTGTCTTGGCTTGCATGTGGAGAATTATCTGTGTTATTATTTATACCCTACACCAACATAGTTGGTTGGGGTAGTATTCGTTTGTGCATTTGTTTGTAACCTACAGAAAACATAGTGTAACACCCACTTTTAAGTATACCGTGCGACTCAGAATCATTTTCATGTTCGATTTTATCATGTCCGTCCGTCTGTCTACAAGTCTTATAGTATTCTAAATCGAAGTACTAAATTTTGCTGGAATAGGTCCATTAATTCTAATAGCTCTCATACAAATCCCCTTCAAATTAAGATAAATATAATTTAAACTCTATGTTCAAAATTATACGAGGGTCGGCCTATCATTTCTTCTAGTTCCGATATTACTCCCCAGTATAGTTCGAACAAGTTCAAACTGCAATATAGTTAGTTTTGGTTACAAATATTTCTTATAATATTCAGTATGCTAACCACTTCTTATACATATACGATTATTTTTGTTTTCTTGATAATTTTTATTTTTTATTTATTTATTATTTTTTATTTATTTTTTTTTTTGACAATAAAATAAAGGATACTAAAAGTATTTTTGTACAATTCAATATTGATTAAGTAACAAAATTACTGATAAATTTAAATGTAACTGAAAATTGTTTTTTGTGGTAGTAAGTGTTTTGACTAACATATAGAAATAGTTAAAATTGAAATTTCTTTACACACAATTGTAATTTTCATTTATTTTAAACTTTACTGAAAACTTTTTAAATAAAAGTGTCTATTCATAATTTTTCATACATGCACAATGGTGTAGGTTATTATATAGTCGGACTTTATCGACTCTTACTTTGATTTGATATATCGAGGTATTGGTACCACCTTAGAAATCAGCTATGAACCAGTCCGGATCAAGAAAATTAAATCAATTTAACATTTATATATATATATATATATATATATATACATATATATATATATATATATATATATATATATATATATATATATATATATATATATATATATATATATATATATATATATATATATATATATATATATATATATAGCTTCCTATTAATTCTTTTAACAGCATTTCCTTGAAAACATCCACTTTAAAACTACACACTCTCAGACATTTCCCACACACGCTATTTGCATAAATGTATGATTAAATTAATTAAACTAGGAATACCATAGTGTTAGCGTTTTGTGTTTAACCCTCTTTTAAAAAATGAATCACCACTTCCGATTTTCTATTTCTATTTGCTATTGGAAATCAATAAAAGGCAAATAAAGTACAGTTTCGACAAATATACTTTAAAGTGTTCAATATAAAAGATGTGAATAAATTATGTATCTCATTTTCTAATTTCTTTATTAAATAATTCATAGAGTGTCATTAAAATATTCAAACCATGCTGGCTGGATGGCTGCCTGACTGACTAGCTGGCTTTATTAACAATTACAACCCTTTTGCATACATATATATTTAAATAACTATCTATGATCGTGGTGTGCCAATGAAATAACCCCGAAGATGCGTTTTGATTTTTAGCATATTGAATTCATAGGTAAAGGATGCGCTACTATTACCCTAAAAGTACATCCTGTCGATGTCTTATGTGATCCATAAAAAATCACATAAAAAATATTTTGTTAGAATGCTTTTTTATCTTTAATATTTCCATTCATCATTAGTTCGGGTTTATTAAGGGTGCTAATGTTATGCACGTATGTATAAAAAATACCTTTTTCAATTCAAATGGAAGTAAACAATAAAATATTCAAATATTAATTCAACAAATATTGAGGTTACATCTAGTCGATGCGAGTTCAATTTGAAATAATTGATAGATAAACACAGGTAGAGATATACAAATTTAAATCCTTATATGGATCGCAAATCACATAAGGTTTATTTTAAGGAAAAACATAAATATGTATGATGAAATAAGTGGGTTTTTACTATTTTTTACAGATACATTTCATTTTGCATAGGTATTTTTACGATAAAAAATTTAAATTGTAAGTTCTTTTAAAATATAGTAATTATGGAATTATAGCATAGTAAATCAATTTGTTTTATATCAATTTTCTATCTACATAAAACAATCTAAAATTTAATGAAGTCTCAAATTAAATACAAAAAGGACTGCGCAGTATGATTTTATTTTCTCTTAAATTCATATTTCCGAAAATATTGATATTAAGTCTTTTTTTAATTTATGAACCTAATTATTTGATATATGGAAATGATTTTTGTTTTTAATATGAATTTATATTGTTAAATTAGCATTTATAGCTATTTACAATTTATATATTTAAATTATAAATAAATGGATGATTTAGACAATAACAAATTGAAAATCGATCAATGCCGACTATCTAATACCCTACACCACATCGTCGGTTAAAAAAGTAGTTTTAACAAGAGTTTTTCTGGGAAGTTTATATGAGAGCTACAAGAAATTATTAACCGAACTTAAGCGGTCTTATAATTTTGCACATCGATTTTTACTTACATTTATCTTAATTTGACCAATAATTATTACAATTCTAACGTATATGTAAGATTTTTGCCATTAAAAGTAAAATTTGGAAGGGGTTTTGTATAGGACCTACATTAAATAATGGACTGATCTTCGTAAATTTTAGCACATCGTTTTAGAATATTATAAGAATTACTTGTGACAAATTTCATTTGTATGGACCGAATATGCCCAATTTCAATGGACTTCGTCCTTAGGCAAAAATAATAATAATATGTACCAGTTTTCATGGTGATATTTTTTACATGGGCAGCCAGTGGGACTTAGAAAGTGATTCTGAGTCGAACGAAATACTTAAAGGTAGGTGTAACACCATTTTTTCTGGCCGCTACAAACATTTGCGCATAATAGTAAAAAGTAAGTATGCTGTATGTGGCTACACCGAATCTTCAAAACCCTCCACAAATGCGTGTTTCGTACATATATACATACATATACCATTATATATATATATATATATATATATATATATATATATATATATATATATATATATATATATATATATATATATATATATATATATATATATATATATATATATATATATATATATATATATATATATATATATATATATATTCTCTCATTTCCTTGTAAAATTCTTGATTTATATTCTTTGGTTATATATAAGTAAAACTTGTATATATTTTATATGTCTGTGAGTTATTCCTAACGTAACCCGATAATGTATATATTCTTGCATCAAATTAAAATCTTAGTTGATTTATCTATATCTGTCTGTCTACGAAGAATTGATAGAGCTCAATGAAATTTGGCCGAAGTATTCATTATAGTCCTGGGAAGTTTCCTATTTAAAAGCAGCAAAAAATGCTACATCTAAGTTCAATTGATCAACTCCTATTAAATTGTTCATTATAAATCGTTAACTTATAATGAAATTGTGTCTTAATATAAAGTTATGTGAACTATTCCAAAAAATTATAAAAATCGGTTCAGTAAAAAAAGTTATAGGCAAAAATATAACTAATTTTATGTTTTTGTATATTTAAGAAAATGATTAATAAAATTGATCTTGTGCCTTTATAGATTAGTGACTTTTTGCCCTAAACTTATATATTTAATGATCTCACCAATAACAAAATGGTTTGGTGTTTTCTAGTTGTATAAATTTTAAATTAACTTTTAAATATTCAAGATATCAAGACAATATTATTTTTCAAATCTTTAAATTTTTTAAATTAAAATTACTGTGTTTTATTATAGAATATAAAATACCGAAAAAATCCAGAAACTTGATTTTTAAAATACCAAACCCCTGGATTTGAAAAACCCAATCCCATTTAGCATCCCTAATTGCAGTATTTTAATGAGCATTTTAAAAATAAAATAAATTTAAAATTTTCATCCATGAACATTAAGAACACGTTTTTGTCAAAAATGATAAATTCGAAAAATTAACAATGCGTTCATAACTGATTAAAATATTTTAAAATATTGAAAGTCGAATTTTCGATATGATATAGTTAAAAATTTCTTACTACCAATAAATGATCAATAATTTAAGGAGAAAAAGTATCATTGAATTTATTAATTATGTTTCATTGACTTTGTTCTATAAATTTTAAAAAATACATAAAATGTTTTATTTAATATTACAACGGTTGTTGAGAATAAAGGTTTTATGAAGAAGTGCATTTTTCTTCTCACATGTGTCACAATTCCGTCCATTTATATATCTTAAACATGCACATATGTTAACAAGAGACGCGACTTTAAAAATTGATTCTATGTATTCATTAGTAAATAGAGGGAACGGAAATGATGATCCTGTAACACCCTCTTCATGACATTCAACATCAATATTCCATTTCTACATCAAGTATATATATACGTCATAACATGTAAAAATCCTATTCCATGGAAGTAAAGTGGGGATAGATAAGACACATATCCCTTTACAAACACATTTTCAATCATATAGAACACAATTACAACTTTTGGTTTTCATAAATAAACACACAGAAAAAAATAATATTAACGTTCTCACAGTACTATAATGTCTGAATTGCACCCAAAAATAGACAATCATTTATAGTTGGGATAGCTGAATGTTTACTTTACATTTATGTAAAACACATGTGTTTAATTTTACTTTCAAAAATTAAAAAATCGAGACTCAAAAACATCGCAAGTTTAAAATGTCTATATAAAGTATATAAAAAATAACGATCATTTATTTGCTCGAAATATATCGCTCAAAATTATGAATTATCAAAAAGTTCACGAGTAAAATTTCTAAGATATTATTAAATAACTCTAAATTATAAACTTAAATTCATATTTGTTTATTAAAAAGTATTCATATGTTCATATGTTTTGTTTTAACCGTTATTTTGAAAATATTTTAAAAGAGCAGATGTGTGATGTTCATGAATTAATACTTGTACGACCTCTCTCAAGCATAATTTCAGAAGACAAGAAACTAAGTAAATCGTATTTTTAGTTAAAAATACTTAAATGTACATCGTTCAACGAACCAATATCTCATATCTTACAAAACAATACATCCTCACATATATAAAAAAATTTATTTGTGTGTGAGTGCATCATTTTTTACTACATGTTTAAACAAAAGAAATTTATCTAACCCCTTTTTTAAATTTTAGAAATTTTTCTTAAAAAGAGACAATGACTTATTTAATGTCTGAGAAAGTGCAATATTGCAAAAACAAAAAAATGTCTTTGTAAGATCAAATCGTAAATGTTATAATATCACTATTTGTCTGTTGCACATCTGCAAGGATCTTAAAATGCAATATTGCATCTGAATAAATGATGACAATTATCAATAAAACATATTGATTTAAGACACTATTAGTTTCACCTCTTTCATACTTATTGACATATGTGTAATGTTTGACATACCAAAAATACATTTGTAGACAGAAATAAATGTTGATCTTGTTTTATAAATAAAATGCTCTAATACCTCGAGTATGTATTAGATTTCCTATTATATAAAATCCAACATGAAGCAGGCACGAACAATTATAGACTGTCCCTAGTACTGAACCCGTAATATATTTAAAACCTTTCCAAAATATTTACAAATATGAGGCTGAAGTTATTAGATGAATATTGTATAGATGGAATATTATTTATTGAATGTGTGTCTACATAGATACTACAGTAATTATATAAATTTAGTTCAAATATGTTTATATTAGTGAGTTTTGAGAATTTAAAACCCCTTTCTAAGAAGAGATATTTATGAGACCTACTTAATAGTAGTGACAATTTTTGTGTCCGTTGCGAATATATGCATTTATAGTAGTTTAGGGTTTAAAAAATACATTCAAACATGATTAAATTTTTAATTTTTATATTATTTTAATAAGAACAACTATTCCTAAATTTATCAAAATATTTGGGCAAAATTTCTATATTTAATAGTACTTTTAGTAAAGTAGATACCTTTCAAAAAATGAGTAAAATATTTACCGAAATCTACGAATTATTAGATTCATATAAGGAATAGGGAAAAAGTGGTCCCAATTACACGTCGATTTGTGAATTGTAAAATTACCTTCGATATCTAAAACTGAGGAGAATTTTTGAGCAGCAAAGTGCACCGGGTAAAAGCTAGATTTAGATAATAATTAATTATTGTAGACAACGTAAAATACAATTAAAAATAATGCAATGTCAATGAGACGGTGGTGATGAAAAGTTAACTATATGTTTCCATCAATTTCAATCGTATTTATTAATTGTTGCTGATTTGAAATAGGAAAATGCTTAACACAATGACAAAAAATTTGATAAATTTTCATTGAATTCAAAGAATTCATCTAAATCTAAAGCTAAATCGAATATGAGTTTGATTTTATGAATGAATATAATTTCTTAATGGGGTCTCAAACGATATCTTCTTCAACACTTGTGATTTTAGAATTAAAATTTGTTTGTTGTTATATCAACATGAAAAAAATTGTATATAAAACCAACTCTAAAATTTCCTACTTCATTTATTGTAAAACAATTTTAATGCTATATATTTCAATTTATTTGTTTTAAGATGTAGAAATAAAATATTATTATTTTACAATTATAACATTTTACAAATGTATGAATTTCAATAAAAAATATTTCATTAACTGATTAAAAATAGACATTAGACACTTTTCATTAAAATATTTTACATGTATTTCCATGTACTTGCATATTCAACATTAGTATTTGAACTTGACTTTGGATTTGAATCCAATAATTTCATGAGTTTATGTTTTTAAGAATTTATGTACAGATGTTTTGCTTATAAATAGTTTGCTTCTTTATAATGAGAGGCAGACAGACGAAATTATGTGTGTACATTAACTATATTCACATTAGTGCATCCATACAGTTTGTCTCATTATTATTGTTCCTTTTAATGGAAAGATAAATTAATCAAAAATTAAGGTTTTACATAGTAAAAAATGTTAAGAAGTTATTATAAATTAAAGTTCAGAAATTTATTTCTATGAGATATTTGATGTTTGTCCAATAGAAATAATTATTAATTGTTTGAACAAGTATATATTGGACCAATTTGAAAAATGTACGCTCTCAGCAAAATGTATGGGCAAAAAAACTGTAATGTACGGATATAAATTCCATTGAAAATTTTTTAAATGTCATTTTTAAAAATAGAAAACCATTATTAACAAATATGAAAGTTAAAGGCGAATATGAAATATTATATATAACATTGTTGTATATTATTAGTTATACCAAAAGTTATGAAACGATCCTCGTATAATTGGATCTTGGACTTTTGCTAAAGATTTTATTACATTTATATAGCACTAATATTTGTATAAGATTTATGCGGGTTGAAACCTTTTATATGGAAGTTATAGACAAACCAAAATTTTTGTACATCTATAGTGTTTTTCGGAAATGGAGGCCATATGGGAGCTATGATAAATAATAAATCGTTTCTCATAAAATTATACGCGTTGTTTACGATTTTTCTTCTCATTAGTAATTTGAGCCAAATTTCGTTAAACTTAATTTATATTTATATCTTTTTGCCAAAATTTCCATTAGGGGCCTATATCAAATAAAGGACCGAGCATAACCAACTTCAATAAGCCTCATTCTTGGGCCAAATAATACTATGCGCCAAATTTTCACTTCAATAAGCCTCATTCTTGGGCCAAAATAATACTATGCGCCAAATTTTCATTAAGATATGTATATTCAAAACTGCGAACTGAATTTTGCGAGTAAGCTTTACATGGACAGACATGGTTTAATTGACTAAGGCATTGGTTCTAAGTCGAACAATATACTTAAACGTGGTGACAATTTCTTCTGCCCGTTAGAAAAATCTGCACAACACTTAATACCCCATACACTTATGGTAATATAAAAATATTAAATTATTGCTGCATTTTTTTCCAAACATATATAGAGAAACACATAAAAAAATATATTACATACCCGATTACGGCACCACAAATTAAGTTCCAAAAATAAAAGTAAAATAAATGAAATAATTTCCAATAAATTTCGGTTTTGATATTTTAAAGTATTACTTGTCATATTTAAGGAAATAATATCCAATGAAATTAACCATAAAATTGATGAAACTATAGGACTATAAAAGTTGTGGAAAACAGAATACTTTGCACGACAGGACTTCGTCCGGGATAATGAACTTTCCCCTTTTTGGTTATTAAGTTTTCTTGGGAATAAATTCAAATGTACAGAAAAAAACTCTTTTGCCAAGCCTGCCATTTAAATACCACTGAAGAGTAAGTTGCTTAATACAGACGAAGGTCCGTCGTACAAAAAATTAATATTTGAAATTAATGTAAAATTTTGATTAGCACGTCGAATGGAACTTTACGAATCAAAAATGTTGAACTATTAAATCTATTGTTAGTGAATTTACAAAACAATTTAATATATTAAAAATATTTATTTTAAATAGTTAAAATATTTATTATTTTAAATAGTTAAGGTAGAATATGTCTATAAAACGTTAGCACAAAAATTTTACCATTTAGTAGCATTACTATTATCACAATACCTCACTTAACATTTTTCTTATGTTTTAACCCATACATTTCACATTTTTTGTGGCATTGACATACGAAAACACATGTGAGACCCCTATTCAAGCGATTCCTCTCACATTTGGTTACATAAAATATGAAAAGCAAAAGTCTGGACGGCAATATGTTTATTTGAATAATGCCACTATATATAAAATATAAAGAGGTCTTTTTTACATTTACTCTCGTATTCATCCATATGTATTTTATTTTATCCACGATTTTTTCAGATTTATTGTCGTTTTATTTTCCATAAAACATACAAAAATATGTGTTTGTGTGTATGTGTGTAATTGTAAATTCCTTTATGGCCTCCACACATATGGATCCCATAAAGTCCACAATACCGTTAAACTCTAAAACGTTGTTGTTTTTCTGTTATTTTACCAAACCAATCTTGCAAATGAATCCCTTTAGCGGCCACTACCACCACTCTTTGTTTTTTACATTATTAATATTTATACCCTACACCACCATAAAATATGTAAAATATTGGTATTGTGATAGGAAATGGTCAAATTATGATAAGAAAAAGCAAAAAATAGTTGCACGAAATTTTATGAGGGTCGGTCCATAATTTCCTTTAGCTCTCGTATTTTGAATTCCCACCAAAAAATGTTCTTACATATATGTAATTACCATAATATACTGCACTCATAAGTACAAATTCGAAAATATATTTATTCGAGGGTCGATCATGAATTTTTGATAGCTACAATTAACAATTAACATTGTGGTGTAGACTATTAAATAGTCGGGCTTAACTGATTTACTTGTTTTTATATTATTTTCTTTCCTTTTTATTTCTGTTTTGTTATTTATTTTCGTGGTATTGCAAGTGTGAGTGTTGTTGACATTGACATGGTTGTTGCTTGCCTGTCTATTTTGTTTACTTTTTTGTATCATTCAGTCCCGGACAACACATATAACAACAACAGTTTCATAAAAAAATCAAATTACTCATACAAATGCAAACCAAGATCTCTTCAGAGTATTAACATCATTTTTTAAATTTAAGAATATTCATACGTCCATCCATTCACGTTTCTTATGTTAAATACAGTTACGATAATTCGAACAAATGCACATAGTTTTATTTTCTTTTCTTAAGATTTCTCGTTAAACTTGCGATGTACATATTAATCTTGTACAATAAACGTTCAAATATAATCTTTCTATCTTTCTTTAAAATGTTGTAAAAATATAGTGTAAATATATTCATTTGCTAATGTGAAAAAAACATTGTTCGGGAAATAAAAATTTGTTAACCTAAATGTATAAATAAGTTTACCACTTTTTTACAATACTCACGAACATATGCAATAAATTTTTTTCTCTTAAATATAACCTTTAATGATTAATCATATTTTTGGCTATAATTTTTTCTACTCATATGATTTTGGTATATTTTAGAATGATATAGCTAAATTGTTGTGGTATTTTATTCAACTTTGTCGAGATTGCCTCAGATATCGGTCTTTAATTTCTAATATCAAATGGCACTGACCTCTGATCATTAGCTCAACTTGTGGTTGTGAAGGGTATATAAACTATTATCTTGGTAACAAACTTTATGTGTATAAATTAAACGCCTTCACTGTACCATTATTTTATAAAAACACATTTTCAACTATGTTTTTTTATTTAATACATATGAATGTATTACAAAATTCACATACTTATATATTTTTTACTTATAGGTATAGGTAGTATGTATGGATGTATAAATGTATCACTGCAGAGGGTGGCTATTTTTAGTGTCCGCTTTCATGTTTTTCCCTGCAAAGAATTTTTATTATTCATGTTTTTTTGTGAGACCTTCTTAAAGTACGAATATACAAATGTTTTGTTCAATTGCTTGAAAAATTAAATACACATCTATATTTAAGTCTTTAATATGTAGATACATAAATATATAATTATAGATAAATTTAGTTGTATTGTTTTATATAATATAACTCTATTTTTTCAATATTTTTAAATAAAAATTCCAAATGATGAACAATACGTATTTTTATTCCTTATAGAATATTAATTAATTTAGAATGTTTTAATTATTTAATTCCACTTATGCCGACCTTGAAATAGATTTCATTAATTGCATCTTTTCATTATATTTTATATTACCTCTGAACATAAAAAATCGAACCAGAAAGTGGAATGTGGATGTTGCAATAACAATTTGTAATTAAACTTATTGAAAAACTTGAAAAACGTATATTTGTCCAGTTATGTGTACATTTTACATGAGTAATCTGTATATAACACTCACCGCTATGTCATTTCTTCTATATTATTATATGTAAATTGATAGTGATAGATTTTGCAAATATGTCATACAAATCAAACTATTTGATTGACATATTTAGTGTTTTTTGATAGAAAAACAATGAAGCAATTAAATACATATATCAATTCATATCAATACGAATATACATATGTATATTCATATCTAGCTATTAAAATCATTACAGCTTAATTGAAATTAACAAATAAAGAAATTCTATTTATGAAAATATAATTGAAAAATGGAATGGAATATTCTTCAGGAATGTCGAATCTAAACTCCCAATTAATTTTAATAAAATTGCATTGACTTTTGAATTTTCGTTCGGCAATGACGATTCTTCCAATAGTTAGTCCAATAAAATTATTTCTTAAAACAATTTTAGAGAATTATCTTAGTAAATTATCATAGAATATAGTAAAGTAAAATATTATATCCCAGTATTGATGAAATTATTCCCAATGAAATAAAACCACAAATATATGAAATAAGTTTTTATTTTCTTTGGTAAACTAAGTAATTTTGCGCTAACGACCGCACGGTAAGACGTTTACAATTGTGATACTTAATTAAAAAGCTGGCTTGAATAAAATAAGTTCTTTTGGCAAAACATTTTAGCGAACCGGCAGAGTAAAATTCGTGCAGAAAACAAAAAACCACCTTGGGGAATCAAAATGAAATAGTTTCCAAACATTTTTCATACACACTCGGTTTTAATTCATTATTTAATAAGTCATGTATCATATATTGGCATCATTTCATCATTTCTATGAAAATTTGTTGGTGGTTATTTCATTTAATTTCTTTTAAATAGGTATTTCTTTATAATATTTAGGACTTTTGACATTTGTAAAAACTCTTCGATTGGAAATTAATTAATTTCAGTTTAAATTGTATTTCTGTAAAAGTTAGCTTTTCTGTTCCAGATTGAGGGACTTTTACCTCTTCGAAAATAAAAATTCAAGCTTTGCTAAAAAGTTCTTCTGTACATTTTTATGTGCAATAAATCTATACCTGTCCGATTTTGTTGAGATTTTCATGGAATGATCCCAATATACCCGAAAGTGACATAGGATATAAAAATGCCGATAGAACCAGGGAGTGGTGTACAATGCAAAAATTGTTTTTGGTATATCTGAAGAACTATAACAGCGAGAGTTGTCAAATTTTTTGGGTCTAGTTATTCAGTTGAGGTATAAAAATGTAATTGGTGCATAAGAAGCCAGAATTTTGTTAATATAATAAACATGCAAAAATTAAAGGATTATTTTGTTTTGTACACATAAGTCCTCTATGTATAAAATATTTTAATGGCACAATCGAATTTAGAAATAATTCTGTAACTTTTTATCGTCTGATTAGATTTATTAAAAATTTGATATATCAGAGAGGTGTAATTTTATAAGATTTTAATTAAGATCAGCAATGAAGTTAATGAGCTCACATATAACTACTACTTTCAAAAAATTTGATGAATAAAGTTTTCTAACAAATTTATTTAGTAATGAAACCTACACCACCATAGGTGGTGGGTGTATTATGCGTTTGTGCAGATATTTACAACGTACAGAAAAAATAGTACTACCACAAGTATAGAATACCGTTCGACTCAGAATCACTTCCTGAGACAATTTAAGCAAGTGCGTCCTTCCTGCTAGCTGTCCATGTAAAGCTTGTTTTAAGATAAAATTTGACACGAATTATTGATTATTACCAAGCACGATGCCTAATGAAACTGGTTATGATTTGCTACGTTAATTAATATAGGTCCAATACAAATGTTCTCCCGAAGTAGGGTTTTTAGCCCATAAAATTCCAAAACGTGAAACGATTTTAGCCAAGTTTTGAAACGGGGTTAAAATCGTCTTTATATTTTATAAATCGTCTTATTATATTATAAAACGATGTGCCAAATTATACAAGGATCGGTCCATTAATTTCTATACGTCCTATACAACCACTCATCCCAGTATCACTTTGAAACACATAGGTGTGGGTATTATAAAAATACATTTTTTCCCATATAACCCTACAAAAAAATCCATTTAAATTTACATAAGCATAATAAGGAAAGCACACATAAGCATGATAAGCAAATTAAACTAGAGTCATACATATTTTTTTCGTAGCAGACATATACAATCAACAATGTGGTGTAGGATATGAAATAGTCGGGTTTGACCGACTATAACATTTTTACTTGTTTTTCATGGACAATTATTTTTTAAATTTTTTAGAGATGTCGTAGTTAAACTCTCTCTATTTTAAAATTGTCAATACTGTATGTGGAAGAGAAAATAGGTAACATGATTAACTATTGCCTATGAAGCTTATAGGAATTGAACCTTCAATTGATGTGATTATTGCGGTGTTGGCAATCCGAAGATTTTTCCATATGAGAATTAAAACATATTTTAATGTTCTCTATACCTGCTCAGATTTGTTTTAATAGTTTTAAATTTTGAAATGTTATAAAATTTCCAAAATAGTAAAAGACAATCTCTGAATATGTAAAATTATTCTTTTGAAATATCTAGAATACACCAATATCCTTATATCGAATTTATATAAATTTAAAATACATTACGATTCAACAAAAGTTAAAAAATTTATTATATATATTCCGTAATTCTTCCGCAGTAAGAAAACATTTATTGATTAAACAGGAAAAGCTCACCAATTTCGACTTTTTAAAAACTCACATAGCGTTTCGATTGAACCACTATTTATATGGGAATTAACACCATAAAACTACAGGTACCTGGGGAAAATATTATTTTAAAATAAATTACAGAATGTATATAAATGATTAAATCTAGTTTTTTACTTATTAGTTGAAGCTAGTTTAATATGAAATAAAGTTGAATTAAAAACCAAATAAGCTTTAAACAATATATAAATTACACAATAATGGATTATAGATCTTCTATTTTTTAAACGTGACATAATTAAAAATATTTGATAAAAGAAACTAAATTGTTTGTTATAGGATATAGACAGAATTCTAAGAGCTCGTCATCGTCGAAATCGGACTGACAGAAAGAAAATTATAAGTTAAACTAAGCAAAATTTTAAAGATAATATTTTGAAATGTGCCACATGTGCTCTGTTCCCGGAATAGGGGAGTACATAAATCTCTTAAATACATATCATTTTCAATTTCGGAATTAAAGTTTTATTACTTACTTATTAAACTCCTAAAATGTATCAAAGCAATTGATTATATTCTATTGTAAAATTTCTATTGATACATATTTGAAGATTCCGCTAAATTACACACTTCAAAATAAATTTATGTGTCCCATATTATCTGATGTAGTCCATGTAAATATGTCATATTTTAAATGTCACAATACATGGTGCAAACGTAAAATGTATTAAAAATTAATAAATAAAATAATTTTTATGTACTCTCTAAGTTAATGGATATTAATTATGATGTTTGTATGGAATATCCCATATGTACTACTATACACAATACACATTTATTTATTATTAACTTCAGTAGAACGTTGTAACGAACTCTTTCATGTGAGTAGCATAAGTAATAAGCATAAATATTGCTTATTTCTCTATAAGAATTTAATATCGAATTTGAAAAGAACGCATGACCAACAATACTTACAAGATGGAAATCTGCCACATTGTGCTCAAATTTATTTGCACGTAACTCGGAGTTGCAAATATACGAACAAACATAGTCATATGTGAATGGGAAACCACCCCATAAATGGGAAAACATTTCCAATAAGAATATTTTTAATATAGCAACAACACATACGTCCAATAATATACACGATATGTGACTGTCTGATAAAGTGGTGTCATCTATGAAATTTTAGATACACAACTATCTATAAAAATCAACAATAGATGGTGCTGGAAGTATTGGAAAATATTTTCATTAATATCAATTTGATTTAATGAAATCACATCAATCAACACTTTTTCAAAGCTATTTCTAATCTCAAATTCTAATATCGCTAGTATAAAGAACAATATATACTTTAACGTTTCTAATCACACTGATACATAACACACAATATAAAACAATATGTATTGAAAGCGATCACGCATCTGCGAGGTTCTAGACTATGAAAAGTTATTCAGCCTGAAGACATACTACATTTTTTCTGTAAAATATTTTTCATTGAGTGAGTATTGAATCTACTGCCGTATCTACACTATTTTTGAAACCTTCAAATAAATTATAATAAATATATAATAATTTTATGCCAATGTGTGTGTTTCGTTGTAGGCATTTTAAAGGTTTGTGTTCGTAAACAATTTATAATTTAAGAAGATTTACGAAATTCCAGGTTATTGTTTGGGAACTTGTTTGGAAATGAAAAAAAAAATGAACTGCAAACGTACATATTTTTTATATATAAGTACTAGGTAAATACCTCATACATAACAGAAAAATCCATATACAAAATCATTGTATATACATGAATTCATATATATACACACATGCTTTTTAAGTAGTAAGTAAAATCCAACAATAACAAAGTACTGGGATACTAGAGGACAATTATGATGTTAGGGAAGAGAAATCTGTAGCGTATGTATGTTTATATACGTTTATATAGAAATACATAAAAGTCTATCTATCGAAATATATTTATACCTTTACATACATATGTATATACATATTTATTGTATATTAATCTATACATGTATGCGTTCGAATTTTGTATCTCCTCGTATGTAGAATATATATGGGAGCCATAATGAACCCGAAAGTACGAACTAACGAAAGAAATAAGGGAAAAAACAAATACTTATAAAAGGGACACTTGTTCAGATACAAAATGCCAGCTAGGGTGGAATACGATATACATATGTACGTCTTATCCTTCCACGATATTTAAATATAACACAAAAATCGTACACGTGTATAAACATACATACATGTTCCCTCATTCACATTCAAACTTTTTATACTTTTGTAATGCACACATTCGCATACGAAAAGTTGTAATTATATTATTCTAATGAACACACACACATAAATATAAATGTATATGTTTATGTACATATCATACGAAAGACATGTTTAACTTTTGCAAAAAGGACACTACACTCTTTAGATGTTTAGTTGTGTCTGGAAATTTGTGCGCGTTTGTGTGCGAGTGAGGGAGAAAATAAATACATACACATATAGATGGTGCCATAAAGCCATTAGTACCAACGTCCCTTGAGTTTGCCATCATCATTCATTCACTCATTTTATATTTTAGCCACCCGCATTAAAAAGACTACAAACTTCTTGTCCACCCCCATCGGGTGAATTTGTTTTAGGACATTACAGGCACAATGCAAAATGATACCAAACGATACGCGACGCCATCCATGTTTATGCTGAGGTTGATGTGATGCTAGAGCCATTCAATAATGAATAAAATAACAGAAACTAATACAAGAAGAACATCAGCAAAATAAACCACCACAATCCCACTAACACTTGCACTAGCAGCAGCAATAGCAACAACAACAAAAAATAGAAAAAAAAAACATTAGCAAAAATAAAGTCGACTACTGTGGTAAATGTCGACTTTGAATGAATGTGGTGTAAAATTCATAGAATTGCTTTTTACCAAATATTCATTCACACACATACATACAACACATTTTTCATTTAATTATTTACATGTGAATTTTATATATATATATATATATATATATATATATATATATATATATATATATATATATATATATATATATATATATATATATATATATATATATATATATATATATATATATATATATATATATATATATATATATATATATATATATATAACCCGACAGACAGTTAAATTTGATTACATCCAAACAGAAACATTTCATACTACTTAAATAATACCAACATTATTTCAAATTAAAGAATAACCTGCAGTAAATTGTATATATGATTTTTGTATTTTTTGCAAAATATTGACCGAATATAATGTGTTAGCAAGAAAAGAAAACGAAAAATTTTATTCTTTAAAATCTTTCCCGTTCATTTACTACTGTGATTTCGAATAAGATTTTTTCGCAATTTCTGAAAAATCCTTAGTATAAATTTGATATAACGATTTACCAGATATTCGATTTCGACTCAAATTAGTACAAGCAATTTTTTCAAGGATAAATTAAAATTGGTCTTAATTAAAATGAATATCTACAAACATAAGCTTACATAAATATTAGCACAATAATCCCTGAGGATTTAAAACAATTGTTACAAAAAATCAAAGTTCATACGGTTAATCATGTTATAGAATTATTTTGTAAAATGTAAAAAAACTAGTCAAATATATGTCCTTTTTTAAATTACTTCTAAGGTCCCGTTTTAATGTTAAAAATCATATATTTTTTTAAATAAATGAAATATCCATATCAATCGATATCCAATCGATTTCCGATTATATGAATCACTTTGGGGATTAACCATTAGATTAATTAAAAATTAGCAAATTTCGAATAATGGATAAATCGAATAATTGGCATTAAATAGACTTACCAAAATTTTACTTTTTAAAATTATTTAGTATTGTAAACTATTATCCAGTCGGAATAATTTTTAATGGTCAAAAAAGTTCGAATTGATGGAGAAATATTGCGCTTAATGAGCATAATGGTTTTGGAAAAAATGCAATAGGCAATATCGTCCTCATTGATTCAATATTTCCCACATCATTTTTGGCGTAATTTTTGGTTTTTGCAATTTAATTTTTTTGTAATTGTATTAAATTAAAACTAGCCTTTAACAAATAGCAGGTAAATTTTGAAATATTAAAAAAATGACTGCTATTTGTATAGTATATATTTTAATTGTTTTTAATAACTTAGATGTATTTAGTTATCCTAGCAAGATGCAAAAACTTCTGTTTCATATTTTTTAAAGTATTTTCCATATGATTTTATTGACACAATTTTTCAGGCAACATATAAATCCTCATTTATGAATAGTGGAACAACCGTTTATAAAGCAAAAGAAGAGATTCTGGCATTAATGGGATTAGAAATTATTATTGGAACAATCGGTTATCCTCGATTAACAATATACTGGACTGATGCTACGAAATACCAACTTTTCGTAAACACATGACAAAAAATAGATTTCATTTAATACGCACTTCTCTAAAATTAAGCGTAGAGGAGAATTCAATCGACAAACATTTTAAAGTCCGTCCCATTACCATTGAAAAAACTTAGGATATTTTAGAAGAAATGATGATTCCATGCAAATCCGAAACTAGGTTGAAGCAGTATATGTCTATTAAATAAGGAATAAAAGTATTTTGTCTACGTTTATGATCTGGAAATGTACAAAGGAAAAACACAATTGTTGGAGAATCAAATTTAGGTTTTTGTTCGGATTTTGTCATTCATCTATGTAAAACTATTCCGAAAAATTAAAACCACAAGTTATTTTTTGATAACTATTTCACCACTATAAAAGTATTAATATATTTGCGAGAAAATAGAATATGAGCAACAGGCACCATACGAGGAAACAGAACTTGAAAAGCTTCCCTTAAAGTAGAAAAGATTTAAAACAGTTAGGAAGATGTGGCTATGACTATTGCATTGAAAGGAACTAAAATATTATCTTTTCAGATGGCTAAATAGGGCTGTGATTATTGACTTCGTCCATTTATGGTGATAAAGACACAAAGAAGGTCAACAGACTTTGTTCTGAGCAAAAGAAGAAGATCGTTGTATCACAACCTAACGTTATAGCTGTATATAATAAATATATAGGAAGAGTCGACAAGATGGACTTTTTGCTATCTTTATCCCGAATTTCTATTCGGACAAGAAAGTGTACACCCAAAATTTTTGATCATTTCATCAACTAAACAGTATGCAACTCTTGGTTATAGTAATAACGTAAGAAGAAAAAATCAAATGGATTTATTAGCATTTCGGAATGATGTAGCAGATGGATTGCTGATATTGTCAGCATTTGAACTTCTTTCTCGAAAACGAGAAAGACCCAAGCAATCTGAGGACTTAGACCTTTCGAACACTCCATCAACTTCAAAACCAAAACTTTCATATGACAGGGCTCCTTCATATTCTATTCGATAGTATTGAACATTGTCCGGAGTATGCACCTGAAAAACGTATATGAAAAGTATATTCCAGATTCTTGTGTGAAAAATGCAACGTTCATCTCTGCATTACAAATAGCAATAGAAATTGTTTTAGATTATACCATGAAAAGTGAAGTAAGTTATAGATTCATTTCTAGATTTGAATTAGTTTTATATTACTTATTCTTTTTAGGGCAAATACAGATGCCAAAAACAGACCTGCTCTTGGCCCAAAAAATGGCAATGAATTCATATTTTTTATAGTTTTAGTTGCAATGAACTACTGTTTTTTTATTTTTTTTAATGTTAGTTTAAGTTCATGTTTCAAATAAAAATAAATATTTTAATTTGAAATACTAAAATTTGTATTTATTGTAGAAATTGGCGTAAAATGAGTATTAAAATGTTTTTATCTTTCGACAGATACAGATATAGTTGTTATGTATAATATAAAATTAATTCATTTGACAACAAATTTTAAAATTTATTAAAAATTTGTATATTTTATTTTGGTATGGTACAATTAAAAAATATATTTTATAGTAAAGCTTTAGGAGTTTTAAACATGTCTATTAAAATTAAAATTTTGATAAAAATGGACCAAATGAGTTACAATTTTGTTAAATATCTAAAAGTAATATAAACATATTTTTATACCATCCACCACCACAAGTGTTGAATAAGGTTCCGTGGTAACGCTGAAAAGGAATCATATAAGGCCCCATGAAGATAAGCTAATCTGTCAATTTAAGTTTTTATTATAATCCTTAGAAGTTTCCTATTAAAACCAGTTAAGAGATATAAAATTTATTGAAAAAAGTGAACAGGCCTCAAACTAATAAGATCACTCTATAACGACTCCACTGTCATTTTATTCTAATTTGTGGATTTTTAACTAATTGCTTCATTGATAGAAAAATTAATAAAAAATTCATAAAATATTTATTAAAAATGCAAAATTTATTATCTTTTCAAATATGTACAAATTATTAATATTTATTTGTTTACTACAAAGACTTTTGAGTTTTTGTACAGCTTAATCACTACGATTGTCTTTATCAATATTGTTCCATTCTTTGAGGTCCTCTGCAGTAATTGCCGCCCATTTCCCGAAGACATTCCGCTTTTCGCAAAGTTTTTTTTGTCATTAAGAGCATTATTATAACACAGAACTTCGTTAAGTATTTTATTATTATTATTATTATTATTATTATTATTATTATTATTATTTTTATGTCACATATAGTGCAATTGGCTACACCAAATTTATTTGAAAGAACTGTAACTCCCACTCCATTGTGCAATTTTTAAATTAATTTTTGCTTCACTTTTAGAGAAAGAAAATTTTTTGGTTTATTTTAACTAATTTGTAAAATATTTATACACAAAACAAGATCACATGAACAAATAAAAACAAAATCATAAAAAAATCTCAGTCAAAAAAATAAAAATAACAGTATTGTAAAAGAAAAAAAATAACACACAAAAACTTTTGATTTTATATTTTTTTATGCAAAATAACCCGACTTCACTTTTAAGAGATTGACGATGTTCAATTTTTAGAGTCTCCAATACAACAATTTGCGCGTTTGTAGTATCCAGTAATTCATATTAAAAAGCGTTTACTATAACTGAATATACTGTAATTAAAATAAATAATATCAAAAAATATGTACCACATAACTATTTCAAATATCTGCAAGATCGGTTCAGTTGAAAATAAGTTATGCCAAAAATATAATTAATTTTATGACTAATTAAGGTTTTTTGTTATATAAGAATTACATTCATAAATTGCATGCGTTTGTGAAGTGTATATGTGAGTTTGTATTTGCGTAAAAGGTACATGTACGAAACATAATTTATTTATTTCTTAGACGTTTGTGGTATAGGGTATTAAAGATTTGGCACAGCCGAATATAGAATTCTTGCTTGTTTTTTTTTTAATTTAATAAAATTTTGTTGGTTTTGATGATTTTGCTACAAGAACAGTTTTTAATTTTTTGTATGGCGGCATACAAATTACTACTGCACCTGTTGTAATTTGTTAAAAATTTGTAAAATGTAAATGTAAGAGACTCCAGTTTCATAGATAGGCCAATTTATTTCTGCGAATCAAACATTTTTAACAATTATGTTTAATAATAACTATACTAAATTAGAAAAAAAAATAAAACGTTTAAAAGAAGGTATTTTTAATACAAATTATTCCAAGGCATTTGAAACTAATCTTTATCTGAAATTTGGTTTATTGCTTAAAAAATATTCTCTTAACAAAAAACTTTTTTTTAAATAAGTAAGAATGCTGTTTAATGATGATCCAATAATGATTATTGTAAACGATCCTTTTCCAATATTTATTATTGTAGATATCATTATTTATCTTTGTTTATAAATATTTTTTATATCTAAGCTAGTTAAACTGAACATTAAGATCACTTTAGCTTGAACATTAAACAGTTAAACAAGTAGAACAATTACAGTGAACAAATTCTTATTACATTAAAAACATTGAACATTAATTAAAATTAAAAAGTAAAAAAAGAGAATTTTCTAAAATAAATTAAATTTAAATAACAAACATTAATGTAATTATCATAAAACAAAAAGAACAAAAATTTACAAAACAACCCAACAAACATTGTAAAATTAATATTAAGAAAACAAAAAACACTGATTTAAATAAAACATAAAATACACAATCTTTTATTTAAATTCGCAAAGTGAAGCAAATAAGAACCAGCACAAAACACAACAAACATACATGCCTAAATAAATCCTATATTGGGTTATACCGAGTCTTAACCACAAATACATGTGAAGTAAATTTAAACACATTTATACAGATTCACATATAAACATTTTTCTTTAATACAACACAGGAACACTTAATGATACATCAAATCATCTATATTTTTGGATATAATATTTTTTTACCGAACAAATTTTGATAATTTTTGGAATAGAAATAAGGAACATTACACTTTTCAGTATTACAATAAATATTCAGGCCAAACTTCATTGAGCTCCGATAAACAGACTGACAGACAAACGCAGATAAAAAAAATTTGTTGAAATTTCGAAAATGTTTATGTTTGTCAAAAATAGAAAATGATATTTTTGTCTTACAACAATAGTTGTTTAGTAACTAAATCTTTACACGCAGAGAAACATCATTTCGTTCATCCCAAACACTAATATATTCGCGGCCAACATTCATTGTTATCATCAACATGTTTGTTGTTGAATTTATTTTATTTTGATAACAATTTCGTTGCTGTAATAAAATTGTTTTGATTTAATAACAAAGATTGTGGTCGCAATATGTCCGCAAATATGTTTAAATTTATTCACGATAACAATAACTATTTTTATTAATGCGAAATCATAATGTGATCATTTTATTACAATAACAATATTGGAATAAAAATATTTTTTGTGGTGATAACAATAACTCTTGTTATTAATGCAAAATCACAAAGGCAATAATCAAATATTTAAGTTACGGTAAAAATATCTTATAACAATAGTATTATGCTTCTTGTTTAAGGTTGTCGCAAACATATTTTTCTCTGTGTGTTTAACCAATTAAATTTTGATTTTCTTTGTCATATTAAATGCAATATGACAAAGAAAATATAAACTGACTATAGATTTGTAAGAAGGAAAATATTTTATATATTTAATTGGTTGAAATTAATGAAATATATAATAAATGTATATATATATATATATATATATATATATATATATATATATATATATATATATATATATATATATATATATATATATATATATATATATATATATATATATATATATATATATATATATATATATATATATATATATATATATATATATATATATATATATATATATATATATATATATATATATATATATATATATATATATATATATATATATATATACATACACATATACATACACATATACATGAACATGAACATAAGTCACCATTTTTTATTTATTTGAGAGAATATAGGCATATATTGACCCATACACAGGAACCTTTGCACATGTATTGACGAATGATTGGTAATAACGCTAATATACTGTCATTGCATTACAAACTCACCCCTAAAATAAAACCTAATGCAACACATACCACACCCCTAGAAAAAGTTGTTGTTTTTGTTACTTTGCAATTGTACACACATGAAAATTTACTATTGGCCGGTCACTTATACCTGTTGTAAGTTATTTATTCATGTTATTCACGTACTACATGTTTTACAACAGTATTGCTGCTTTATTAGAAAATCATAGTTAAATAATAATTTAATGATTTTTATAAGCAGAAAATATAAATACGATTTATTATTGTTGTTAAAAATTCATTTTTTGTATTTGCTCCAATAACAATTACCTTATAAATTTATTACTTTTCAAAAATGTCCACCAATATGTATATGTTGAGATTCAGTTAAATGATTTTTGGTTTTTTTCTCAAACATTTTTTCCAAGAATTAAAATAAAAATATATTAATAAATTTGTATTATATTCGTTAGAAGAGATTAATGCATCACATCAGACTCTGATCTTAGGCATTTTAAGTATCATCTCCAGTTCACTTCTGGATCGTCATGTTAAAGCACCTCCTTTAAGAATGCCAATAAATTCCCGGAAATAAAATCCAGGGATTGTGGTGACCAATTAGCTGATTACTAATCTTTGAATAACTTTGATGGATGATTCACCCATTGCCATGCTGAAACATCTGACAAAAATGCCTGTTTAACAAACCTGATAAATTTATTAAGTTGAGATTTTTAATAAAAAACAAAATAAAAAAATTATTAAAAATGCAAGTTTTAAATATATAGTGGTAATAGAATTAGTACTTTTTTATTATTAAACAATTTAATACTGCAAAAATATGAACAAAAGTGTCAGGCACCCCTGGTTGACTACCTTGTAGCAAATAAGCGATCGGTACATATAGCCCTTATTCTCAACAACAATACGCTTACATTTGTGGGAAATCTCTTATGTATAAGAGATGTACAGACCAAAGTAAGTTGACAATTTTTTGCACTTGGCGGCCTCTAGTAAGGTCCAAAAAAATCTTAAATATTGTGTGGATTTTGTGAAATACTCTTAGGAATTTTTATTTATTTATTTGTCCATATTTTGTTAATATTTACCCATATTATGTTCACGGAAAAAAACATTTTAAAATTCTTTTATATATATATATGTATGTATATATATATATATATATATATATATATATATATATATATATATATATATATATATATATATATATATATATATATATATATATATATATATATATATATATATATATATGTAAAATTTCATTCATAATTCTCCTAAGGTATCACTTAAATACTATATTCTTACAGAATACTATATTCTTAATAATAGCCCAGTATTAAACATTAAAGTTTAACTATATTCGTTTCTTATATTGTTTAATCTATAACTATCAAAAATTTTTTTAATTCTAAAAATTATCTCATTATTAAAGATAAAGTAAAGAAAGACTATTCCTTCAGTGTATTCAGCATGATTTCATTTTCATGTTTCACTTTACCCTTATTTTTCTGATTAAGTAGTCTTTTACACAATAATAATATTAATAATTATATAATAGTAAAAATATTATGATTCAACCCCAAGAAATGGTTCGATAATATCTTCTTTAAGAGATTCTTTTGTTGTATATATACACCTTTGTATGGTAACACTCACTTCTTTACAGATCATCGCGTTTGACAATTGATAACATCATAGGACATTTAAAATTTAATTGCTATTTTTTAACGTCCTGTTATAAAAACATATTTTAATTATGCATAAACTTTTATAAATTATAAGAATTATGTGTGTGTTCAATTGTCCTGTGATGTCTGAAGTGTACTCATGGCCCAATATGTTGATTCTGTAACGGTTTCTCAGTATTCACTTAATAGTTCATTCATATGAATTTCAGTTAATTTAATGTTTTATTACAAAAATTCCGTACAAATTTTATTGTGTTAAATATAAATTTGAATTTTTTTATATTTTAAAGTCAAGAATCAATCCTTTCTAAATAAGTCTGCCTGCCGTCTGCAATTGCTTTGTAATGAGTATCTAATGGGTGAGAATGGGGGTCGGGGTATATTTCTTTTTTTTAGTATTTTATTTTTAATTTTTTTCAACCAGCCGGATAAATTATTTACTCATAAAAAATACTTGAAGAGGGTGCGAGATTACATTTCAAGGTCGTATTTTAACAAGAAAAATTACAAAAACTTTTCTGTTTGGCTGAAAAAGAAGAAAATTTTTCTGTTTTTTATGTTGTATTAAATATTATAAGACAGGAAAAATATTAAAGAAAGTTTAAAGAAAAGCTAAATCGAAAGCAACAAGTTGACTCAAGAGTGTTGTTGTGAATGCCAAAAGGTTGCTGAATATTTTAAGGTTCCTTTAGTTTAAAAGAATTTAAATGCATAAAATTCATATTATACAACAAGTAACGAAAAAATCGTCAGTACTTAAGTATTAAGATTATTGTTAGAAATAAAAATGTTAACAAAAAAGTTAAAATTCTAATTATAATTCTAACTTTAATATATTTTTTTCCATTCATTTTGTTCAAGAACTGTTTAAGTTATTGAAGTTAGTTGATCGATTTATGACATCCACATGGATTTATTTTAAATTTCATTAAATTGAAGAAAAATTTTATTTAAACAATATCCATATATAAAGGATATAATAATTAATATATAAAGACCGAAAATGAATTTTCATTAAATTTTTAAAAGTGTTGATTAAAGAATATTTGAAAGATTGAGAATTGATTAAAAAAATATTTGATGATAATATATTTCATTACATTTTTTAGTTTTATAAATTGGAAAAATAAATATAACATGATGTTTGTGCGGAAATATACCAAAAATTAATTTATTATCAAATCGGACCATAATGAAATTTTATATTTATGACAGATGACCTATAATTGCGCTTATACTCAATAACATGTTCTTTAAATATGAGGTTTAAAGCTGTTAAGATATTTGATATTGAAATGTTTTAAATTATCATAAGCCATAGTTGTTGTTCAATATTATTAAGGACAACAAAATTGAAGTAAATAGTTCTAAAAATTTGACAACTTCACGCCTTACTTTAATACCTTGTGAACTAAGTTTTATGATAATTCATTATCAAAGAATTATACATAAACAAAAAGTTTATTTACTGCTTAAGTATTAAAATTAACACATAAAACATAGTTTTATTTTTTTTCATATTGGCTTCATTGATTTAAAAGTAAGTAAAGTTATTAAATTATTAACCGATTTTGTCAAAAAATTTAAAAATACATTTTCAATAAACTGAAAATTATAGATTTTATTGCCCAAAAAATTAACATCTTTTTTAAAAACATAAGTTCTTAATTTTCTCAGTTCCAAGTATAACATAATTTTATAGCAATATTAAATAATTCCGAAAATGGGTCGAAACTATTGTCTAAATACCGCTTTAACAATTAGCAATATCCCACATATTTAAGCGTTTTTATGCTATAGAATTAAAAGAACCTACTCACAGTAAAACCTGAGATCGCAGAATTTCTTAAAAAGTATCCGTTGCAATGTTACAGAATAATAAAAACGTTTTGAAACTACTGTATTCTTTGATGATTTTGTAGTTTTTTCTTAAGGCCGCCTTTTATTTTTTTATATTTTAAGAAAAAATTATTTACTCTTAATATTACAAATTATTTTGAATGTTTTAAAAAAATTGCAATTTATTTCTATCAAAAAATTCCTATTAAAGCCTCCAGGAATGTTAATTAGTTTTTATGCAATAGTTGGTAAAATCAAGTAAGTACGCTATATTCGACTATTCCGAATCTGTATTCCACCCACCGCTTGTATATATATTCCATAAATGCTTGTAAAGTAAGCATACACACTTTCACAGCCGTATACAATAATAAAAGTTTTTCTTCAATATAACACGAAACAACTTTTTATACATTTTCTCCTGTGTTGGAACGCTCAAATCCTTAATAATAGGCAGAACTCAATAGGCCTGAGTATATAGTCCTGAGAAGTTTTTTATTCCAACAAAACTTGTATATAGACCGATATCTGAGGGAACATTTAATTTAAAGTAAAAAACTTTCCATAATGAACAGAAATGTTTACCGCATTACTATTACAAAACTGATCGAAATCGGTTCAATAGACAAAAAGATATAGCCAAAAATATAGCTAATTTTATGACTAATTAAGGTTTCTTTGTTTTATAAGAAAAACATATATGCATTTGTGAGTGTATGTGTGTGTTTGTATGTGCGTATAATTAAAATATATGAAACATAATTTTATTTACTTCTTAGGCATTTGTGGTGGATGGTATTAAAGATTCGCCATAGCCGAATATAATATTCTTACTTATTTAATTATAAATTTATGTACAATTAAATGCAAATAAAATAAAAATAGACTAATTATTCAGAATTACAATTAATTAAGATGTGTAAAAAACAATAACATTTCAGTGGAAATAGAACAAATTTCTTATTTATACCTTTTTAATTTTTGAGAAATGATCAATATAAAATTGACTTATTTATTATCAGCATTTGCTGTACATTCTTAAATTTAAAAGAAACTGTCCCATTAATTTAATTTAAAAACTTTCATAAAATATCAAATTACAATATCCTGCACGACCCTTTCAAATTAAAATTGAATAACATTCATTAAAATTTTACATATTGATTTATGTATGTAGCAATTTGCATACCTGATAATAAAAGGATTCATATTCTGCAAAATATTAATTCACACGCATGTACGCATCTATGTATGTGTAATAAGTTGCACTCCGACTGTTTATTACAATTTTTGATAATATTCATAACCGTTCATACTTACATAAGAAAGATCCTATTGATAAACTAACCATATGGCAAGAAATTTGCAAATAATATAATTTGCATTTAAAATGTATTTTCGAGTTTTTCACACTCATCCCAAAAAAGGAAGAAAAATAATTTTTAACGGAAATTTAAAAATATTCTACGTTTGGTTGAGATTGAGGTGCATTTTAGTTGGGGTTGATTTTTCTTTTAATCCTTTTTGTAAGGAACTCGCTGAAATTTGAAGTTTTTTATTTCAAGAAAAACTCGCATACAAATGCACAGCATAAAAATTTATGTACGTATGTATGTATGTATGTATGTATGTATGTATGTATGTATGTATGTATGTAGATCTTTTGAATATCTCATTGGTGGCGGGTTTGTAAAATTGAACGTTAAGAAGATGTTTGTAATTTATGAATGAACAATTTATTTATGTTGAACGGTAATTTAATTATTATTTCTAATGTCTAATAATGACCGATGGCCCTAAATAGGACAAATTTATTCATGACTTCCAAATTAATTATAATCTTTTATTCTACACGATTGTCGAATGGGTTAAACATAATTAAATCAACTCAAAAACTTTTAATCAACTACATTACAATTTATATATTATATTTTTGTATTATAAAAAGGTTTCTACATAATTCCCGAAATAGGCACCTTTTACAAGATTTGCTTAGAAAATGCAAATTTAAAATTTGATTTTGATTTTATGTTCAGAACATGTCAATTGAAATTTTGTATTTTCATTTAGGATTAAATTAATATTTTCTTCAAAATTTAGAAAAGAACAATTCAAAATCAGATTTTCTGTTTTATCTTCATAATAAATCATTTGTTAATTCGGAATTTTTATTCAATTACATTTAGATTTTCTTATTAGGAATTAAAAAAAATATCAATAAAAAATAGAATCAATCACACAATTTTAGAAATGTTAAATTTTAAAATAGATTTGTATTTTAAATTTTGAAATAAACAATATAATTAGAGATTTAGAATTTTTATTTTAATTTCAGAAAAGCACAAAAAATTAATTTATCAGTTAAATTGTGGAAATGGACACTTGGAAATATTTAGTTTCAATTGAATTTTTAAAATTTCAATTCAAAATAAGTTTTTGACAGAAAATAACAAATGAATTTTTTCTATTCACATTTAAGTTTCGAAATGCGTAATTGAAAATTTGAAAATGCCAATGTTTTGTAATGAATAAAATTCAAATCCATTATAATTAATATTTTTAAAATATTGCCACTATTGAAAAAAAACGTCCGTTAGAATTTCGGTCTCACTGCTAAATTCTTTCAATAGTTTATATGGATTTGAAAAATTATTGATCGACATCTGCTGATTTACGCTTTTCATCAAGCACATGTATAAAAATATAGTGCTACTAAATATATAGGTTCATATATTTATATACCAGTAGACATAAACATTAAAATAATAGGAATATATGTATGCACACATACATATATTTTCATTTATTTAAATATGCAAATTTCTAAGTTTCCTAATATAGGATTAAACCGAAAAATGGAATTGTAACAATAAAAAATCAAATTTAAAAAAGGTGGTTTGAAACAACATCCTTAATATCCATAAAAAGGAAACGCATAAATATAATTTTATAAAGACTAGGGTTAAAAAATATTTCATTGTAATTTAAATTTGATCCTTTTTTAAAACCTTTCTTTCAGTATTGTCCCATATTAGAATTGCAAATTATATAGTGTACGTGTATACTATTTGCAAATTTATATATATTTTTGTAAACAAAGAAAAGGTTCACAAATTTTAAATTAAAAATGCAAAAATTTAGCAATCAATATTTTAATTATATGCATTTGCACAAATGTTCATATAGAATGTGACTGTTTTCTGTTTTTTATTTGTTTATTGATTTCTTTTTGAAAATTTACATACGCACATGCATACTATTACAAAAGTACTATCGCCTACCAGGTAACCTCAGAATTGTAATCAGAAGACTGGATGTTTATGTACGTTTATATGTATTTATATTTGGCAAAGACCAATTCACAGTCGTTTGTTGGTATTAGCGAATAAAAGTGTTGAGTATTAATTGTAAACATTGATGAAAAGTAATGGATTTTTTATTATAAATACTTCCCTTTCTTTGAATTTATATCTTCACAAAAAATATTGGGTGCGAAAACATGATTTTAACTCTAATGAATAAAATATTTCATTGATAAACAAAATTTTAACAATGAATATTATTTTTTTTTACAGGTATGCTACTTAAATATAAACCCTTTCCATTGTATTTCACTAACTTAAGTAATTTTTCCCAATAGATTTTTTGGGAAATTATTCAATAACTTTTGAACCTGTGTTATATATTAATGTATGTAACATAGTTTTCGATGAGATGTTTTCAAATAAACTTAGAATAAAATAGCTTTTTAACAAATCCACGTATTTAAAAAGTTTTTGCAGCAATATTTTTATTGAATCGTTTTGGAATCAGTGTGCATAGTTCAAAGGGGTTTCAACGACTGCAAATTCGAACTTTTGTTTCAAATTCTGACACTTTTCAGTTTTCTTTATTTCCCAGGTAAAATTTGGATTGAATTTTAAATATTTTTGTACACAATCGTAGCAAATATTCTATATAATAAAGTCAAAGTTTTAAATGAAAAAGTTTTATTACAACCTATAATGGTACAGTGCTTTATGTGGTAAGGTTCTTATTCACATTGGACAAAAAATAGGGTCATAATTAAATTTGTAAAAATTTTGTAATTAATTTAATTATAACTACTAAATAATGTCTCAATTTGTTGATTTTATTTAATATTATAACCATTATTCTTTCTTTTAATGAAAATCCTTACAAAATGGTTAAGAATCGGCAGTCCATGTACAGGCTTATGGGTTGTTCTTAACACTGTACATCAGAAACACGAAACTCATTAAAAAAGCATAGTTCTGCTGAACAAACTTATGCCGAAGTAAGAAATATTGTAACAAAATCAAAAAAAATTATTATAAATACTACAAACTACAAATTAATAGTAGTTAGTCGTAGATATAATTCTTCTGAACTGCTACGCATGTCTCATTTAGATTATAGTTTGAAAAGTCGAGTAACATTCTGTGAATTGGTAAGTCTAAAATATTTTTTATTTGCAAGGAGGCCCCTTAACAACGAATATAATAAAAAATCCAAAACAAAAACTTTCAAACACGACAGTTCTAGTGTTATGGTATGCAGGTGCTTTTCGTACTATAGTGTTGGACTTATTTACCAAATTAAAACTATAATGGATTTGTCAGAATATATAAAAATATTAGACCAAGTGATGTTACCGTATATAACTGAAGAAATGCCACTGATTTTTGCCATGTAACAAGACAACGTGCCGAAACGTGGTTTCAGAATAATGAAGTCACTGTAATAAAATGACCTCCCCAGTCTTCTTATGTAATTCCAATCGATAACTTGTCAACATTTGTATAAAAAAGGGGTCGGTAATTAATCTGACCAATAACAGCGAACTTTGGACCACTATAGAGAAGTCATGGAACTCAATTATTCTGGAAAGGTGCCAGAATGGAAACACTACAAAATACTAAGAATAAATAGTAAGCTCAATTCGATAAAATAATAAAAAAATTAACAACAATTATTTATTTTTGGCTTTTTTTATACTTGAAACCTTGTGGATCGTTTATTTTGACGCCAGATTTTATCAATTCTTTTGGAAAACATTAATGTTAAGAAAGATAATGAATAGAAATATCTTTGTTTCTTCTTCACTATCTTTTTTAACCATAATATAGGAACAACTTTTTACTCAAATTGCTTTTATGACTTATTAAAGCAGCATTTTTGTAAGGACTTTTCTTCGTCTACTTATAATTGCAGAGATTTTGTGCTATATTTAATGTTAGGGAACTACTTAGTCTCTGTAATGAAGTAGTAGAAATATTTTGGTGTGCGGAAATTTTCATGATCCCAGTAATTTTAAATTATCGATGCATGTTGTCCAATTCCTAATACTTTACTACATTTTATGTTCTTCCAATGAGATAATATATACATGCATATAACTGTTTAATATAAATATATAAAAGAAAATATCCTAATATAACTTCGCCTTTTCTTTACATTTTATACACAAACCAAAACTATTACACTTATATTATATGTATATGAGCATACATTAATATTAAAACTCTCTCTATGCATATGTACATACACATATATGTATTAATGAACTCAGTATGGGGATACAAACATAAGTATATGTAGAGAAAAATATATGCGATACATTTTCATATATGGAAATTGGGAACACATCAATACAGACATAAACATTTTTTGAAACTGTATATGTATATCAGAAATAATATATATATTTATATATGTTTCTCTGTTTGAACATAGTAAGGAGACAATGTCAGGGGAGTTTTTTGCATATACACGCAGATGTATATATCCACCAATGTATATAATAAAATACTTACTTACAGATATATAAGTATTTTATAAAGACGAATTGCTTATCAATATAGTGTTGTTCAAAATCGTTATGTACAACAAAGATTTGATACATAAGCATCAATCACAACTATTTCTAAATTTTTATATTCATTGTTTTTTTGTTTTGTTGTAAAAAAATAAAAAATAAGTACGTTTATACACACAACTATCATACAAACAATGTCATACGACTGACCCAAAAAACAATAAATACCTAACTTATGTTTTTGTGGACATTTTTTTTCATTCCTGATGAGGTTTTTTATGCGGGCGTGGATGTTATTTACATATGTATAGAAACAAATATATACGTAAATATTAGGTATCTAATTTGCAAAATATACATACAATATGTAATTTACGATATTTCTGCCCATGAAGTACTGTTGCCACTAACTAATAATAAAAGTACCAGTTAAATGCTCATCCTTATCAGCATCACTGACAGGTTTACAGTACTTGTATAGCAACAACATCTACAAAATTGATATTTGACAAAATGTTATGTATTGCCTTTTGTTCGTAACGTATTTGCTTTCTCTTTTCCACTTTATCGCGTTCACTCAGTTCAAACTTCAAGGATAAGTTTTTCTGAGCATATATGTTTGGTAAATTGTGAAAACATTATATGTGAATTCTAATACCATTGTATTAAGATAGAATGTGTGCGTATCTATATTAGTGAATGTATAAATAAATTTAACCAATACTCCCACATATGACTACTTGATGTTTAAGTTGCCTGTACGATTCACTTCTAGGTATCCTGTACTTAAAATGGTCGCCTGGACGACAAAAGAGGACATATTTGTTAATATACACATGTGAACATATATACAATGCTGTATCGAATATATACAAAAATACACATGTATATGTTATGTATACACATATTCGTATCTATCTATGTACTCTTTTATTTAGCGCTCTTATACTGCATATATAAAAGTATACATACATGACTCATGTACGGCACATGTGTACTGAGAATTACGAATAAATTTTCTACATAAAAACATCCATATGTACACATATACATATAGTTTTTAATGTGGAAGTGGTACGAAGCACGAATATTATTGTGGCCATGTAGGAAAATTTATTTTAGAGATACATAAAAATACGTATGTAAATGATAATGTATTGTACATATAATTTCTTCGTACGTATGTTTCAGATTGTTATGCATGTGTGGGAGTTAAAACAACAACAATATATATATATATATATATATATATATATATATATATATATATATATATATATATATATATATATATATATATATATATATATATATATATATATATATATATATATATATATATATATATATATAAATTTTATATGTATATGAAACGCCAATGGATTCAATCAATAAAATCACGCCATTTTGTTTTAAGTATAAAGGGATTTAAGTATTTTTCAGTCTTCTATTTTTTATTGTTCACGTTGTCACACAAATCGCTAGACCACTTCCTTTTCATTATATACACTAAAATGCGAATAAGATTATAAAACAATTCGGAACATGATGGCAAAATAAACACGTTCTTCATTAAACATCTTGATAACCAACATCATTTTTACAGTTTAGGGAACATTTAAACTAAAATTCACAAAAAAGAACGAATAAATTCTGATTTAAAATCTAATAAGTTCTGATTCGATTTTAATTTTTTGCAAATTGATTACACAAAAAAATTGGAAGGTATAAAGAAAAAAATCAATAAAATACAAATTGACTTTGAAATTGAATATAACATCCAAGTCCATTTAATATCACTTTAGAAATGAGTGCGTCAGCGAACGTGTTAATAAGGTTAAGTTTATTCAAAAATAATATTTATTTACACTAAATAATTTTCATATGTGAAATTATGTCGAATGTAATTTTATCCGGTTTTTTAATAAAAAATTAAATGGAATAAATTTGCAACTTCGAACAGCGATTAAATGAAATTGAATGTTGATAGTAGAGATATCGCGAATTTTAATATTAAGTTTGAACTTAATGAACCTAAAGAGAATCTGTTCATAGGGTTCCAAAATTAGACACCTCGGATAATAAACATATTTAAGACATTCTAGATATATCCGAACTGATTTTGAAGATTTTTATATATTTATATTTTAAATATTTTCATATGCGTGGATTATGCTAGTTATATAATAGTTTTGATTGCTTAAAGATATTTAGCATAAAATGTCTTTAAGGAATTAAAAGTTATATGCGTATGAATTAAGTTTTAATAGATTTATTACTGTTATTTTGTCGTAGTAGTTACACTTACTTATATGATATATATATGACCCTCTTAACCACAAGAGTCGTAACCATTAATATATGGTCAGATGGGTATTACTGCTTCCTCCAATAAAGTTAACTGTAACCAAACTGTAAAAATATTCCTTTTTAATTTATCGCATACACATTTTTTTGTTGAAACAAATCCTAAAAATACAACATTATTAATACTGGAAAACCGAACACGACTATAAAGTTTTTTCGTTTATTTTGAGGTTTCAAAAGTATCATAATAATTTTAGTGAATCAATTATTACTATCCAAATATTATTATAGATAAGAACAATTATTGACTTATAAATCAAAATCAAAATAATTTAATAACCAAAGCCGAAACAAAGTTCTAGTCTCAAAATTAGGCATAAATTTATTTTCTTCGGAATGAACGATGTGCGCACCTAAACAATTTTAAATAAATCGTATGATATGTTTTGTTTTTTTAGGCTGTTGGTACAGCTTTCCTATAAGGATTTTCATCAGTTCCCGTTTATTTTTGAATCGTTGTGTTTCAATTCACCTTTTAAAAATACAGAAACTTTTCTATATGGGATTTAGGTCCGAAATCTGCGGTGACCTATCCAAAACGTTAATCCCATTAGCTATTAGCTATCAGAAATTGATCAGAAGAAACACGCATCGAAGGGGTTTTTCAGAAAATGAAGTGGTAAATTTTTGCATGGATTTCTAGATATATCTAATTTCAATAAGTAAGCTTCGTCCCTCGGACATAATCAAAAAATCATCAAAATCAAAAAAGATAATCAAAATTTCATCTAAATATCTTCAAACTGTACTTTGTGCAGAATGATCGAATATTCTGAGTCGAACGGTATACTTAAAAGTGATGGTAACATTTTTTCACCCATTATAAAAATCTGAATTTTCCAGACTATTAAATTTACCTAAAATGTAACTTCGGTTTTAATATCTGAATTAAACAACATTATCAATTTTTGAAACATTTAATGAAAACGAATTATTATATTTATAAATTTTAAAATGTTCGCAACTTATAAATATGTATATACATATTTCTCTCTAGTCACGCGATTTATTACTAATATGTATTATTTAGCCCTGCTGGTAGCATTCATATAAGAAATTTGATTAAATAAAATTTATATATTTAATATTTGGAAAATCAGATTAACCTTATAAAATTTCAATAGAATAAACAATTTTTGTCCTGATTATGATTAATATATATAGACTCTAAAAATAGGACAACTATGAGGTTTTAATCCTTATATCTTCCATACAAACCCAGAATATAGATTCCATAAATAAGTGCAATAAACATATATAACATCAAAGGTCAAAGATAAATTAAAAAAACATGAAAAACTTCTCATATTTATAAAAACTTAACAACCTAAACTAAATTATGTAGTATTTAATTCTTAAAAATACATCTCAAAATCCAAAATGTACATAAAACATTTTCAATTAAAACCATAAAATTAAATATTTTAAATTGACCCAACATGTTTGACCACGTGCCCATCCCATGTTTTCCCTCAACTGTCTATACAAATAGTTAGTTTTGCCTAAATATTGGACAGTGGATTTTAAAATAATTCATGATTTATGGGTTATTTTATTAATGAAAAATTCTTAATGTTTTTTTCTGCCATTAAAATCACACCCATCATTGTTGTCGCTTTCATTATGAGATATTTTTAATCTCTTTGACCAATGGTTATGGTTCGCATCATAGACCTTCACCCCATAATTGTTGCTTTTTTATTTTATGTTTTATCTGCATTTTCACGAACTTACCTAAAATTACTTATAATTGAATGAATGAATCTTTATATCCTATTCAAATGACCAACATCTATTCCATCCCTTTTTTCCAAAATGTAAACCAGTCTAGACATCCAACAAACACACAGCTGGCTAATGAATTAAACCTTTTCTAAACTTTAAACGACATGCGTGATAATAAGGCCGACTGACCTTTTGAATAAAAGTAACAACGCACCCATACTGTTTAAAAAATGGCGTCAGAAGTGCTATGACTTTTGACCATTGGTCAAGAAATACACACGCTTAGAAGTACGATTATGAGTATACATAATTTAACATTAAATCACTTCCTTAAAGGAATTCAATTAACAATGTCTCAGGATATGGTAAATCCATAATTTAAACATTTTTCAAATGTACCTAAACACACAAATAATTTTATTTTATTTTTCTTTTTCCATTGGTAATCGTTTCCTTTACAAACCATTGAACTTACATACAGGAGGTCAAAAAAGTGGTTAATGACTGTCAACAAAATGTCTCAATTATTTAGCAATTTTTCATAGAAAACTACCCAAATATTATGCGAATTTCAGCACACTCTTTTTAAACTAAATTACGAGGGATGAAAACTATTACCTATTTGTTGAAAATAATTTCATTGCAAGAACTGTAACTATATATAGGGGGATATGTGATTCCCCTTTTTAAGAAACATATGACAAAAAATAAATACATAGATTATAATTTTTTTGACCCTCCTTAATGGAAACTATTATAATTTTTTATTTACTAAATATACATTTATATAAAAAGAGCATTTACACATAAAAAAAGACATAAAGCAATATCAACGTTGAACATAGTAGATTTAAGATTGAAATAATAGTGTACATATTAGAATCTTTCGATATTAATATATAAGAATATATAACGATAAATTGTTTATCATAAAGTATTACAATTTCAAGTTGTAAAAATTCAAGAATATTCTCAAGAAACTGTATTTACTGTGAATTGTTAAATGTTAAAAACTCATTTTTTTGTCTATGAAACAAAATCATAACTGAAAAAAGTTAAATTATTAATATTTTAATTGACTTACATTGATTTTTTCTGCATGCATAAGATTTAATTATTAAGGGAATATTTCGTCTTTTTATAGTTGATAAAATTTTTGTACATTTACAATAAGATATTTGAAATTTAGTGTTAACTTTTTAATTTCAAAGGTTGTAACGTCGTGATTGTTAGTGAATGCTCGATCTGTTCAAATTGATGAGAGAGAGCAGCAGTCTTTTACAGTTTGTAAAGTCGAAATTAATTTTAACCCAAAAAAAAGGTAAAAATTGCTATAAAATTTGGACTTGAATGTCTCTTAAAATATAAACGATAATCTACAATTCATAAATTATTTTTTGGTGAATTTTTAAAAGATTAATATACCCGAGCAAATAATATAATATATACACCCCTGCGATAATCCATTAACTATTGGAATGAGTTACCATAAAGCTCATTTTAATTAACAGTTTTGAGTTAAACGTAGAGTAAAATATTCTATCAAAAAGACAAATAATATGAAATATTTCAGACTTATGAAGCAGATCAAGAAAAAGGTTATGGAGTTACCTGGTTATTTGTCACATCGTTTTTATGGGTATTTCCAAACATAACAGCTCATAATCACTGTTATATAAGGGTTCATTTTAAGGCCAATTGCCATTAGACATGTACATACTGAAAAAAACAATTTCAATTTAACTGAAATAAGCTATCAATCAATATTTTTCAGTTGTAGTTTTGCTTCATAGCAAACAATTTGAAAGACAACATTGTTTTTTAATAAATTGTACAATGTTGAATCATTCAGATACCATATCGATTTGGTAACAGGTTATATAATATTAAAATGGCTTCTAAATTAAAAAATAATTTCATGATATATACTTTTTCTTCTGATCCCATTCATTCTACATTTTGTCTAGTAAGACAGTTCTTTGAAAAAATTATTGAAACCAAATTTTAATTTTAATAGATTACTCTTTTTAATTTGTAAACAAAAATTTGAATAATTAGAAATATATTGAATAATAATTCCATAAATTTTATTACTTTTGGAAAATTACGAACCGAAATAATAAATTCGGCAACTTTTGCCTAAAGTATTCAGTGTATTTTTTAATTGCAGTTTAAAAAAATTCTAAGGAATATTTATTCTAAGAATTGAATTTCGCTCTTTAAATTCACTTTGTTTGAAAAAATATACAAAATTACAGTCAAATTTCGTTCGATGCATATTGTCGTTATGAATATTCGAATTTCACACAAATGTCAGATCAGTCTAAGTTAGTTTAAAACAATTGATCAGCAGGAATTTTATAATCACAAAACAAAACATTTCATAGTTTAATTTAGACATTTCAGATACAAATACATACATATTAAAAATATTCTTTAAGTTTTACATTCAAATTAAATTGTTTATTAAAGCATATAGACATACATATATATGTATATACATATGGAAGTATGTATATTGATATGTTTAAAATATATTTTATCAAACTGTGCTGTAGTGTTAATTTAGTTTTGTAATTTCAATTCATTTTTATTTTAGCATCGCAGTCACGTCAATGTGTCAATCAAGGTGGCTTTTATTCTTACTCACCACTTCGAGGACAACTACATTCTTATTTATTTTACTCTCTACAGTTAGTCTAGAGTTTAGTTCTGTTTCAATAACATACATTCTCATATACGCATATAAATAAATGTTTGTGCGTATGTATGTGTATACATACATTAAAAAATTATTCACCCCAGTCAACCCGTTTTAAAATACTCTTTTTTCAAATCGTAATAAGAATAAAAAATAATAAAATAAAATCATGTGATTTTTTTCCAGGTGTCCAGAAAAACTATCTTGATTTTATAACAAAAATTTGAGTTTACAATGTTGCCCACCGTTAAGATTTTAAAAATATTTTATAAACATACACACAGAAAAAACTTCAAGTAAAATCAATGTAAGACATAGCTGATTTTTGAAAATGTTAATTTTTTCCATTCGGTTTAAATTAAACGTTTTTAAAATTGTGGTGAAATAATATTGTATATATTAGAATCTTTTGAAATCAATTTATAAAATTATACAACGATAATTGTTTTAAATTACTTTTTGGTAGTACAATTTCAAGGAATGGAATTTTCAAAAAAAACTGCATTTATTGTGCAATTTGGTGTATTATTCTAAATATTTCTTCTAAATAATTCTTCATTTGGTTTTATGTACATTGGTCAAAATTTATAATTCTGCAATAAATAGTCAAAGAGATGCTTATTAGGATACTCACAGGGGTGACTTATATTTGTAACCGTACTTCAATCGGGTTGGTAGTTTTAAAATTTCGTTTTAAAATAGAAATCCAATTAAAGTTTGAATGCTAAACATAATATTCGTATTAATTAATGATATTATTTATAAAATAAGGAAGAATGTTAAGTTTACTACTAAAGTAAACTGAATGAATACTTTATCCATTGTTAACAATGTATGTTCCAATTTTACCAGTGTGATAACACATAGAAAAAAACATAAAGCAAAATCAATGTTGAAACAAAATTGAATAATTTTTATCTTTAGTTAAAATTGAATATTTTTATGTTTGCACAAATATGAATCTTTCGATATTAATATATAAATTGTAATGATAATCTTTTAAAATTAATTTAAAATAGTTAAATTTGAAGGATATTCTAAAGAAACAATTTTGTCTATGAAGCAAAATCATAACTGAAAAAGTTAAATTATTATTTTAATTAATTTTACATTGATTTTTTCTGCGTTAAGACATAATTGTTGAAAATAGAGAACATATAGAAAGGTGAAATGTTCGAATACTCTGCTAAATAATCTTAAGCGACTCCAAGATTATGTTATACCATTCTTGAATGTTTATAATATTTTTCAAAATTCGAATACAATACAGAAGTGGCTAAAAAGTAATCCATCGTAAAATATGTATTTCATATTTATTTATATTATTATAAAGCCTTTTCAAATATGGTGTAATAGGTGAGCACATAGATTAGATGAATATATGCATTGCGACTGCTTCCAGTAATTGCTGCAAACTTTCGGCAAACACGCAAAAATTTCGGATTGCTCTGTAATGTGTAAAAAGTACTGATATATACTGGAACATTACTATCTTTTTCAACTTTAACATGTTTTATTGTTGTTTGCAATATAACACCTTTAACTTTATAAGTCACCCTTGTTGGTACCCCAATGCCTCTCTTAGACTATTTTTTGTGAAACACTCTTTTATTTAGATCATAATACATATAACCAAAGACAGTATAATTCTATTATTAATATTATTAATAATTGTTAACAAAATCTCAAATTAAAAAACTGAATTTGTCGATAGATTTATTTATTAAGATCGTTTTACCTAAAAAAGTCACAATTGACAATAGCTTTCAACCACGGAAAATTAAGTGCAAAATATTAAAAAATGTCACAACTTCAGCCAAATCAAAAATTTGGGATTAACTTAATTAAAAATTAATTTCCTATTTTAATGAAATAAGACTCCAGTAAATTAGAATAATTTCCCAACGAAAAATAAAAAACTCCCCGAATTTTGGGGTTTATATTCAAATGACAAAATTAAATACAAAGCTATTTTAATATGACCCTTTATTACGGTAAAAGCTAAACCTTCTGTGCGACTTTTAGGTCTGTGACATTAAAAAAGCTGTTTTAAAGTTATTTTGTACACAGAAAAATATAACCAAAAAATTTTTAACTATAACATTAATTAGAAATCATGAGATTTTTTATTATTTTCATTATTGTATTATTTAATCGAGTAATCAATATTAATTTTTATTATTGAATGCACAAATACGGTTATAGGAGCAATTTTATTAAATTATATAATTGTTTTAAATAATTTTTTCTACATTTCATATATAATTTCTAATTACAGCATTTTTTCTTTTTTTTCTGTGTACATTTGGATTTATTTTCCAGAACAGTTTTACAGTCCAGTTGAAGGCCGGTCGCCAAATATACATTTCGTAACTGTGTTTTCGTTTCATTGGCAATAATATCATCAATATTATATTTACACATTCTGCGAAAATTTCCAAAAACTTAAACCAAAACAAATCCACAAAAATTATTTTAGAGAGATTTTAGGGAGCATAAGACTAGCAACCCTGAATAAACGATTTTATGAATTTTAAATGAACTTATTTATTGAATATTTGTTTTTCATTTATTTATAATTAATTATAAAATTAAAAAATATTAATGTGTTCAACAAAATAAATGAGAAAGTTCAACTAGTTTCTTAACGTTAAATAGTTTTTTAAGTGTCCAAATTAAACAAAAATAGAATATTTAAATTTTTTATAGAAAATAATTACATTGTAAATATAAATGCTATATAGTCACAGAGAAGATTTTGGATTCGCTTAGTTTACTTATTTATATTGCACATAAAAGATACATACAACTTCCTTATGTTTGTATAAAATCTTTAAATTACTAAGATCTAAATTGAAAAAAATTGTAAAAGTATAATTCCTGCTGTAGAGTAGTTTAAATATAAATTTATATGTATATAATTCCTCCGTCGGAATCATGTGTTCTTATGTGTATATGTCTACATATATATGTCTAAAATATGAAAAAATAATAATAATATCACTGATGCTAAAAAAATGTCATATTGAAAGAAAGTGTTTCAAATTATAGATTCCCAAAAAAACTCAGATTTTTTTAAATGCATATACATTTTATATATGTTTTACCATCAAAATTTTTATATTTTATTTATAATAGAATTTTTATATTTTCTTGCTACGTATAACCGTTTTTCTCAGAAAGAGAAACTAATTGAGTGTTCTATGTTTGCTCAAAGGGACACAAAGGGACGCCCTGACTGTCGCACAAGTGTCTCAATTTCCTTTACTCATCTATCTTTCAGAGTTTGACATTTGATTTCAATTGATATTCCCTATTTAAGATTTATTTCAACTTTACGTTACAAATACTAATAATATATAAATTGAACTAAATGACTAAACTTAAACTTTAGTTTTTAGCTATTACTATTTGCTATAAATATTTTCGGTCCAATATCAATAGGATTATGCAAACCCAGTTGACCAAAAAATTTAAATATAAAAAACACTTCGATGCTATTCATTTAATTAGATTCAATAGATTTTTTTAATTAGTAAAAAATTAGATAAATTTGTATTTATGTAGATAAAAATTTTTATTTTTTATAAAAAGAAACAATTTATTTATTTTGACAGGAAATTGACACAACAATTTTGCGCCATAAACAAGACAAAATTTTTTATAAACTTGCAAATATATGTTTTCCCCTTGGAATGTGATGGTAATCACCGGGTTGAAAAAGAAATTCAAATCAAAAATAAATAAAATTATATAAGTGCAGACTACCAACAGTACTATAAACTCAAATCTTAGTATTTATGATCAATTTTTTAAAACAAATCAGACCAAACCCTCAAAACATATAAAGCAACCACAAAATACTTACAAAATGTTTTCTCTCACTACTTACAGACCTTTATAGGTATGTGTATACATGGACAGTCCGTCTATCAGTTTGTACATTATACTTGTACAAGTATTATGGCGGTTTGAAAAAGTCACTTTTAGCGACAGAAATATTAATCTTAAATTTACTTCCGTACTCACTGAATTTAGTTATAATAAAAATGGCGGCCTTCGTCCAATTTTACACAATCCTAAATATATACACAACTTATATATATAAGTTCTGTTTTATTAGAAATCGATAAATTGAAAAATAAGTGGTAGTTTAGTCTTGGGAAGTGTATATATAGATAGAAAATGTTTATAATTCTATTTGCACAATTTATATACATAAAGTTGAGTTAATAAAAATAGGAGTTTTATTATATATATAAAAAATCAATATAATTGATTAAATTGATAAAATTGTATTGTATCACTACACAATTAAAGGACAAACATACAACAAAATGCATTTCATTTTGGGTGTTTTAAAATTGGTTGTTCATAAACATGGGAGTATAATACTTATTATTGTTATTATATTATATTAATTATTATATTATATTAATTATATAGCACTTGTTATTGTTATGTTATTTCTTCAGCAACACAGATGTCCATTGATAGGTATTTTATAGAAATAAAATAAGGGTTTGGAAGATCGTCGATTTTTGATTAAATCCGTTTATTTATAACAAAACCCTTTGCTAAACTTCTAGGTGTTTCATATTCCATATTTTATTCAGGATCAAACAGAATTTTATTTAACATGTTTTTTTTTTTTTTTTTTTTTTTTTTTTTTTGTAAACAACTGATTGATAGTCCTTCACTTAATGTAATAGACCAACTCTATAGTATATAAAGTATTTCTATATAATACCTTTCAAATCATGTTGTCAAAAAGTCCAAAATTATAATTCGATATTTTCTTTTATGTCACATCAGATATCCATGTGCATATTTTTAGCATATTAAAGCATGATTCTTTGTGAGAAATGTTTTTTTAGTAATTATTTTTTTAATTAACCCTAAGACGTTTTCTCTCAGAAAGATCGTTCTTCTTATACGGAGTTTTGAGTTTTTTTCCAAAAATAATGAATCCATTACAATTTGTGATCTGAATACATAATAATTAAATTCAGCTAATTACAACATAAATATAACAGTTTTCATGTTATTAGGTTCATTCCGTTGTAAATACAAGAATTAGTAATTTTTTAAATTTGAGATGTTAAAAATTTCAGATTAGTAAAATATATATTACGACCACTGCTATTATTTGCACGCGGCTCGAAGTTTTTAAAAAATATACAACAATATTTTTTTAAAATTACTCTTGGGTAATTAAATTTCAAGAAAGAAAAAAATGCATTTACTGTGAAACAACGTTGAAATTACATAGCTGCGTCATTTTATAAATTAATATCGAAAGGTTCTCATATGTATAATATTATTTCACTTCAAACATTTAGCTTATGCAAAAACTCCTTTCCCGGAATATGGGTTTAATTATCAAACATCTAACAATTCTTTTGAAATTCAGAATATTTTTTTATTTTTTTTAGTATATTTCACAAATTTATTGAATACCATAGCTTTAACATAAACCCCTTTTACGTTTGGGAATCTTTCAAATTTTTATTTATTGATTTATTCCATTGAAATTCGACACACGTTAAAATTCAACATATTTCTAGTTATAATTTTGCTTTTAACAAAACACTTTAAACTCAACATTTTTTATAATAAATTTTCAATGTTGAATCAGTTAAAAACCATGACGACTTAGTATTTTTAAACATGTTAAATCAATTATATTTTATAATTAAATAACAATTATAAAGAATTAAATTAACATATTATACAATAGTTATTCAAAATGGTTCCTAAATTATAATTCTAGATTTTCAATAACTAAAACATTTTATTTAAACTAAATGAAAAATTCATTCCTCCGATCCTACCGAAATTTTATATAGACCATATATTGGGATCATTCTGTGAACAATTGGACAAAATCTAAACAAAATAAATCAGTAGAAGTTCTTGAAACATATTAGCTAGCAGCTTAATGGCAGTTTTTTTCTAGTCGACTTCTCCAAACATAAAATTATTAATTTCCTATAATATCGGTGCCTTTTGAAATTTCATTATTAAACCCTCCACCACCACAAGTGTTGAGGGTATATTAAGTTTGTCATTCCGTGTGTAACGCCAAGAAGGAATCATCTCAGACAATAAAATGTATTGCATCAAATCAAAAACTGAGTCGATTTAGCGTCTGTCCGTCTATTTGTCTGTTGGAAACATTCTCACGCCTACAATAATTGTCCGAATTCAATAAAACTTGACCTCATTGTTTGTTATTGTCCTAAGCAGTTTGCTATTTAAAACCAGCTATATCGGTTCATAAGCAAGGAAGTTATAGACCGATATCTGAAACAACCTCAAAATTTCGAAAATGAACTCTTATATGCAAAAAATTATCAAAATCTGATTAACAGGAAAAAAGTTATAAGCTATAATATGCAAAATTTTGATACACCTCAAACTCTTTGTGTCATACGGCCGCAATTTTTAAGATAATTTACTGAAATTTGTCACATACACTTATTTTGATACAATAATAAATTCAAAGAAGTCATATTGTTCTGGGATCATTAATTGACCCAGCTCCCATATAAGGATGCTTCCCGGAATATGATTTATAGCTTATAAAACTTTTAAATTTGAACCAATTCTATTAAAATTTGGCACAATTAATTTTCTAAATGTATGTTATGAATTTTATTAACATGGGTCTATATTTTGATATAGCTCCTATATAAGGCCCCTTCCCGGAAAATAGCTTGAGCTTATAACAAGCAAATTTTTTGTTTTTATACGCTCCACAATACAAGAGAGATAATATTAACTTTGTCATTCTGTGTGTAATACTAAGAATGAATTGTTTTAGACCCCATAATGTATATATTCTTGCATCAAATCAAAATCTCAGTCGATTTTCGTCAATCTCTCTGTCTGGTAAAAAAGGCAGTTCAGTAGAAAAAAGTTATAGCCAAAATTATTACTAATTTTATGACTCTTTAAGTGAACCTAACGTATTAACTTCATACGAATTTGTGGTGGAGGGTATTGAAGATTCGGCATAGCCGAATATAGTTAATACATACGTATACAGTCATGGACATAAGTATAGCCCCAAATTAAAATTTACATAATATGAAAATTTTTAAGTAATGCAAATTTAAATTAACAAAAAATAGAATAAAACATAAATTCATAGAATAAGTTTTCGGTGAGACAAAACTATAGGTGCATTTTCCGAAAGTTTTGGTCACGTGGCAAATATTAATGAAACAAATAAAATAGCTTTCATTATTCAAAAAACTTATTTTAATATTAAAAATTTTGTAACAAAAACATATTTTAGTAACACTGATCTCTACATTAAGTTTTCAAAATCTTTTCAATTATTTTTATGTATTAACAAATATATCAAGTCTTTAAACATGTAAATGAATCGGCACCATAACAATTGTTGTTTAAGAATTTTGTCAACGGTTCATATACATACAGTTTATTTGACCAGTTTTGAAATAATTGAAACTTATTGATTTTATTTTTGATACAATTTCAGTGAAATTTCACACAAAAAATTTTGATTCAGTAAAAGCTTATATAATAAACATCAAGGATACTTGTCTTCTTTCAGTAACATTTCGACTACACCGTAAGTTTTTGACTGCACAACCGAACAAAAGTGTATATAATTAGAAGATTTGTGAGCAAATATCTGTAAAACATGTTTGTAGAAAATTCAAAAACAGCAGTGTGTGGTTGTCTATGTTTTACTCGACGTTATTTCATTTGTGATGGAATTTACAAATTATTGAAGAGCATCACATTTTATTTTAGATTGTAAAATTAATTAAAATAGAAATCATTTAATTTTCTTTCAGTTATAATTTTGCTTCATAGATAAAAACGTTAATTTAACATTGTTTCACAGGAAATACAGTTTCTTGAGAATATTCTTTAAAATTTTTACTTAAAAGTAATTTTTAAAATTTTACGTTATATTTTCTATATTAATACCGAAAGATTTTAATATGTACAGTATTATTTCACCACAATAAAAACTAATAAATTGTTATTCAATCTCAAATCAATTATGTTCAACGTATATTTTGCTTCATGCTTTTTTTCTATGTGTAGTATGCCAAAACAATTTTTAAGGGATTTTTGTTTTTACGCTGCACCGCCACAATTTATAAGAGGTTATATTAACTCTGTCTTTCCATGAGTAACACCAAGAAGAAATCGAAAATTTAGTATATCTATATCTATCTGTCTGTTACTGGCACGCGCCAATAATAATTTTAATTAATGGTCGTACGTCAATTAAATTTAAAATTAGCAAAATTGGTTTATCACTAAAAGTTTATAAACCGATTCTGAGACATCCTCGAAATTCCTTTTCATTTTTAATTTTTTTATTAAAAACATTTTTTGGTATTAAAATTGGTATTAAAATTTGTTTCAAACCACTCTTGTATGTTTTGATTTTTTGATTTATGCTTAAGAGTGCAAAACATTATTTTGACAATAAAATCTATGTAAAATTTATGGTTTTAATTTTTTTCTGGGGCTTATATGGGAGCTATAAGAAATCATAAGACTTACTTGTGTCAAATTTATGTTATGACTTATGTTATGTTATGTTATCAAATTTATGTTAGACTGTTCACAACGTTTAAAATGGACAACCAGTCGGATAGGCAGACAGACAAACTGACTGACATCGTTAAATCGAATAATTTTGAATCGAACAGTATATCAAAATGTAAATGTATATCTAAATGTAGTATATCTAAATGTAGGTGTAACATTTTTCTGCATGTTTTAAACATCTACATTAACACATAATACCCCAAAAACACCTACGATGGAGTAGGGTATAAAAATAGTAATTAGCAGAGTATAAACGATTATGTATTGTGTTTATTACTACACCCTTGTGAATGAAATCGAATTTTTTTTTGTTTACTCGCATATTTTATACTTTATATATTAATCCAAATGTATAAAATTTAAACAATCAATTTTAACATTTCGTTTAGAAATAATCTAAATGTTTATAAAATTTTAACAATATGTATATTATATTGAAAGTTTAAAAATTTAACAAAATTTGAAATAGGAAAATAAAAGGCAGTTTTATTTCACCGATCTGCTGTTCGTATTCTGAAAAATGTGCAATATTAATATAGATGAAAAAAGGTAGATCCAATCTCTAAAATGATGATATATAATATTTTTTAACCGAAAAAATTTCTGAGCTTTACAATTATTTTCATTACTACACTAGTAATACATTATCATTCACTACATCTGATATTGAAAAATATACAAAATGTCCAATTTAATTGTTTTTATATACCTATAAGTATGTGTTTCGCATACATTTTTATCAGTATATATAATTTTAAAATCCTTCCTAAATAATTTTCATCTCATTGAAATATTGTATTTCTGTGGTACTTAAACAAGGATATAAGTGTATGTATTTGTATGTATACATATACGTGAAGTTATTTTTACTCGAAATTTGCTTTCGCTTCATAAAATCATATTATCAGTGTGTGAGCAAAGGACATTTTGTTGTCATATCAATCCCATATGCCCCGTTAACGTTCCACATAAAAAACCCATAATATATTAATGCTTTGAGGCAATATTGATGGAAGCAAACATCGAAAAACATGTAAAGTAAAATACAAAACCAATAAAGGAAATAGCTCTTTATATTTTACTTGGTTACCCAGCAGCATCAGAACCATTGCCACTTTAATACCTCCCACCACATCACCATCAAAATAACTGTCACTATAATACCTCACCACCCCCAAAATCCCCACCTTATTCATATAAGAATAAGAATAACATTAACTGAAATGCCATTACCATACTCCCATCTGCATTACATCCGTTCTTTATCTCAGTAAGTAGTCAAAAGATACAAAAAGCCTATGAATTTTGTTCATATGAGTATCATTTAAACACACATACACACACTCTCATTTACATACTCTATATATATATATATATATATATATATATATATATATATATATATATATATATATATATATATATATATATATATATATATATATATATATATATATATATATATATATATATATATATATATATATATATATATATATAGTATGTAAATGTCAACACAAGTGCCTGCTGCCTAAAAAATACGACCTAAATGTATTGTACAAATAGAAACACACATGTATACATTTGTATGTATGTATGTTGGTATATATGATTGTTCGTACATTTAAACAAAATTGAACCATCGGTGACATCGGTGTCATGAGTGGTGCTTCTTGGCCAACAACGTGGCATTTAGATGAATACTCGTATGTATATTTGCGTGTAAGTATGTTTATACTTACGGTTTATTTGTGTACATTACATTCTCCATCATCTATATACACATTCATACATACGTATACCAATTTATGTAAAATTTCATTTCATTTTTGTGAATATATGTTTATGTGTAAGTGTATATTATTCCCCATCCACCAAAGCTGTCAAGTTTACTGATGCCTGCAGCCAAGGATATAAACATTTTTATCAGAATCATAAGTTAAAAGAAGAATCAGTTGTAAGAGATGTACATTTCGTGTCCAAAATCTATGGGCAAAATATTTCATCGAGTATTTTTAGTGAAAAGTAACCGATGTCAATACAAAATATTCATGTGTCAACATCCCCACCGAACACAGGTCGATTCCTTAAATTCAAAATTTGCATAAACATCTAATGGGTACCCGATTCGGTATTCAATGAAATCGTATATCAATAAATAAAAAGATTACACAAAAGGGTGTTTACCTTCGTTTGTTCGATGCTGCTACAAAACACAACAACAACATCATCATACGAATATATTATATATGCAAAGTACTTGCGAATTGGTTTTTTCGCTTATCCAACAACTGCCAATTTTTTATTTCATTTTTGCATATATTTTTAATATATAGAAAGTACATTGTACATAGAAATTTTCTATGTTTATTTGTCCCGTTAGTATATGTTTGAATGGAATGTGTGTGTTTTTAATGTTTGGATTTTAAGGGAAACATAATAAAATGTATAGATGGATGGATGGTTGTTAAAAATAAAAGAAGGAACAAAATAAAAAAAAAAAAAAACAAAATCTAAAAAGGACTCATGGGGAAGAGGTGGTGTCAGTTGAGAATGGCAACCTTTTTTCCAAACGTTAAAAGTCCACCCCATTCCAAAAAGAATTTCCATATTACATACTGTTTTCAAATCGTTTTGTTTGCAAAATTCAAAACAAATACTCACAGACACACAAATAAACAAAATGAGGTGGAGATGAAAATAGTGATAGGAGTGGGGAAGAAGAAAATATAAAATGTTTCTAAATCCAAACCCAAAAAGGAAGCCAAAGATAACAGTTTTTCTGCACAATTCACTGTTATCATTTCCATATACGTCAATTGATGTGTTTCGCTTTTTCTTTAAACTTTTTTGTTTTTCTTTTTTTATCTCAGGCTAAATTTAACGTACAGTACATTCACATAAATTTTAAATGCTCAAGTATTATGGCCAGCATTTGAAATACTTTTTGAGATTTGAAAAATATATGTATAGACATCTAAATATCTAACATAATAATATACATATATTAACAACACATTTCAAAAGACATATATTTAAATTTGTATAATAAAGTAAATATAAGAATATATATTAAGAACTTAGAAGTTTTTTAACTTTTATACACTAATAAACTTAAATGTTATGAATACAACGTTAATACAACTAGCCATTTAATTATTATTTTTATTGAATTTTCAATTAATGATTACAATATATATACAGTGTAAAACATAAGTCATGGCACCATAATTAGAGTAAAAAATTTTATAAATTATAGATGACCCGTTTAAAAAATATGATTTTTTAATGCATTTTATTGATTTATTTATAATTTTTTTATATTTTCTTGATTTATTTATAATGGATATTAAAATAAAAAGTATTAAACCTTCGTAGACAGAGAAACTCAATTTTACACGAATTCGAGTGACTGGCTTTCGTTCGCATGAATTTATGTTCGACATAGTGGACCAGTTTTTCTTAAGCGATGAAAAATTTTTATTAATTTATCCATTAATTCTTTTAGAATCGATCTATAAGTGGTCAAGATTCTACTATAACTATCCTTTAGTTTAAATATTATTTGGAATTTTACTTTGTATTCATATTAACTGCTTTTGGCAAAATAAATAAGGAAATATAAAACTTATAGCAGAAAGAAATGATCAAACCCTGTACTTCTTTCTTTCTGAACGATTCTACAAATCTTCATTCTTAATCATTCAGTATTTCTTTGCAACTGAAAAATTTAAGTTAAAAAGTGAAAAATGATATATGATGTATTTCATATCGTTCATTTTACTGAATCATTTAACTGAAATATTTCATTCATCACCGCACCATTCGAAACTTATTAGTTATCGCTAAGAACTATATAAAACAGAATAAATATTTTTTTAATTTAATAACATACCTTAAATTATAAAGTATAATTGAAAATATCTTTAAAAAAAATTTGCAGTATCAATTTTAACTTATATTTAACCAAATAGTAACTTTTTTAACTTTATAGAACTTGCAAAAATCAATATTTATGAAAAATATACGATTTTCATAATTGATTATACGGGAAATCCTTGCTTTCATTTCATCATACAACATTAAACCACCCTACTGTATTTGTATATGCACATACATGTGTATTATGTGAGAAACTTTAAATAGTGCATACATATGTGGTTGAATTTTGTACATAAACATTCATATTATATGCTCAGCCGATAATTTTTTTACTATTTTTACATAAAACCGCTATAAAGTCCATCAGCCATTGCCATCTTTGAACATGGAAGCCAGCCATACTAAAATTTGAATTTCCTCACCCACTTAATTCCGTTCATTTTTCGTTGGAATCAATATTTTAAGAATTTTTGAATGTGCGCGGTGAGCCACGAAATGGAAAAATTAAAGAAGGGTAAGTAGTTAACTGGAACTGACAGGCATATTTAGAAAGTTCATAAATTTTTGTTTGTATGTGTTCATATATGTATTATAAACACATGTGAATGTATGTGGACATAAATATTTAGATACACATACACATTTAATTTTGTGATTGGTGGGATGTAGGTGGAGGAAATGGTAACCCTGCCATTTCAAACAAAAGAATTTATGTTCAAAACTTTCCCTGACTAAAAATTGATTGCAGACATTTTGTACAAGAATAAAATTTTAATGATTTATTTACTTCTATAGTTTATTATTATACATATACGTATATATATGGTTCCGGTGGCATAGATGCATGCATCATTGTTGGAATTAAGTTTTGAAATACAGCTGAATATGTTAAAGCCGCACTTTTTACCTTTAACCACCACAAGTAGGAAATTTTGTTATATTCCTATACCAAATTAAAATCTGAGTCACGCCCAGATTAAGTGTTTGGATTTAATTAATTTTGGCCAGATTGTTTGTTATTGTTCTAATTGAATCTAACAAAATCGGTGCAATACTAAGAAAGTTATAAGCCGATATTTGAGACAACCCAAAAAGCAAACGGAAAACTTAAATTATAATATTTAAAATATAAATTTCAATAATCCTTGAATTGAAATTATGGTCATTTACCATTTACTCGGGATTCAATTAAATTTGAATCTATAAATATAATTTAACAGAGCCTTTTCTTTCGGAAGATTTTCGAAAGTGAACTATAAGGGAGCTACGGTACGGTTACCGTACTTCTTGAAAATTGATACTTGGTATATATGTATTTTATGAGCATACAAATTCACTCCAAATGATACTTATATAGGAACTTCCTGCAAAATTGAGCCATAAATAACGATTTGTAATGTGCTTTAAGATATCTTTAAAATTACCATCTGTAGTGTACATCAACAGTCAGACCGGCGGATGTTAATTCGTCTTAACAAGTGATTTTGAACTGATCGAAATACAGTGTAAAGTACTTTCTTTTATTACAAAAATAAATACTTCGCATCTCAATATAAATACTATGAATCAACTATGGCTTCTTAATTTTATACAGTACGGGTTTGATTTGTGAAACCGATATCAAACCAGGGTCGTTGCAATTACCAAAAAGTTGCAATGATTGACCATTAAATATGGAAGATTTTTCAATATTTTTAAAATTTTATAAATAAAATTTTAGAATTTTTTATTTGCAAGAAGAAAATACCAGAGAGAAATTTACGAAATCGAGAATTTTTTTAAGAGTGACACTTATAATGTTAAAAAAAGCCGTTTGGTAAATATGATAGTTGCAATAACAAGTGGTTGCGCAAATAAATCCCGTACTGTATTTAAATTGTATTATTAATTTACACTAAAAAATTTTCAGTAAAGTTGAAAATAAATGATATTACAGATATGCATACATGTATTTATATAAAAAATATATAAAACATTTAGTTACCATTTTACAGAAATCGAATATGTAAACTATAAGTTATAAATGTATGTTTCTTTTATTTATTTAAATATGCGATATATTTCATTTATTTACAATATTGATAACAGTAAATAAATAAATATAAAGAGTTAATTTATCTATATTTAATTTTGGTAATTTTGGGTTAAAATAACAGTAATTTCTACTGTTTATGTGTTAATATTTTCTATAGTTAAAATAAATGAAAAAACCTTATTGTTAATGAAAATGTCAGTTAAAAAATAACATTTAAAAATAAGTAACAAATTTACTTGTTTCAAATGAAAATGTAAGTTTTTTTAAAGAATTTTTTTGTTTTAAATGAAATTTTCTGTTGATTTTGCCTACATAATTTTTTGAGTGTAGAAATATTATAACGCAATTATTTCAAATTTGTGGTACAATGAAGTAACAAAAATGTTATCGGCCATTTGAAAAAACATACCAAAATTACCTTAAAATAACGTTGCTCCAGTATTTCTTACATATTTTTGAAAAATGTTTATGTTTTAAAAACGGGAAATATTAGGAATCTCTATTATTACAATGTTGACTTCTAATAGAAGTGGTCATAAAGTACTTTCGAAAATTTGCAAAACGTAAAACAATAAGATTTTAGATAATCTACAAAATAGATTTGCAGTAGTTGCTACTTTTCAATTATTATTATTATTATTATTTTTTGTTTCGAGGTGTTTATCCCATTATAGACTCTTCAGATTTTATCTATAATTACGTCACGCATTGATTTTGATTAGCATTGAGTTGTTATGTGTGAGATAATTGAACACAAAAGGATGGGTAGCCTTTTCACGTGTGTGTTTCATTGAAAGGGGTACATCCAAGAAACAAAAGGTTTTGTAACTTTAGGGTTTCAGAAAAAAATTTAACATCCCCTACCTATATAATAATTTTATGGATTGCAATAGAACTCACTTGAATGAATAGAAATGATAGATAGCATGTAGTTTATGTCTACAAAAGTACTTTAACGATGAACGGATCATTATTGAACGTTCGTTAGCAACTGTTTACATTAAAAATGAGATACACAAATAAGTTATGTATACAGATACATATGCATAATGTATGCATATTTTCACATATGAGAACACATATATATAAAGTTTGATTTGCATTTAGGTAGTTATTTTTATTTATTTGGGTTTAATAAAAGTAAACTGATTTATACACTTTCAACAAAAAATATCGGAAATCAGTAGATGCACTCATATTGTAATTGAAATGATGTTCTTACATAGTTTCCCGCTGACTTATGTGATTTCTATCTTTATCATTCTGTATGTGTATGTTTTATTTGTTTCAGTTATAACCACAAATTCTTTTTATAGTCCCATGATTTATGCATTTTTGAAAAAAACAAAAAAATAGGAAAAACAAATAAAACATTCGATGACAAAATATTCAATTCAATCTTCTTAAAAACATTTTTTTGAACGTTTGTATAAGAGTTTATACTCATACATATAGAAGCGTAAAGTTTGAGAAAAAATAAACCCCTAATAATATACGTGTATGTCCTTAACTGAAGACGCTTACATAAGGCTGAAATCCTAATAAAGGGATATTGTAAGATAGTGATGCGAGTTCACTATTTTTTATATATCAGTCGTCTCTGCATGTACTAGTTTTAACATTGCATATGTATATGTATGTGTTTATATTTATGTTTGCATGCACGTCATTTAAGATATGACAAATTTGTTTGTGGATTATGGCATTTGTACACGTATAATTAATTTTCTTCTGCATATGCACGAGTTGAAATGTCATCCTTGTAAAGTGTGCACTCCAACAACAAAATAAAATAACAAGCAATACTTCAATGGTTAAGGTTCTCAGATATTTTGCGGTTTGTTAACTTCAAATACCGTTGTTGTCTTTAGCTGTATATATATATATATATATATATATATATATATATATATATATATATATATATATATATATATATATATATATATATATATATATATATATATATATATATATATATATATATATATGTGTGTGTGTAAAATGTTATTTTATAATATTTGATTTGTTGAAGGTGTGTTTATTTATGATATATGTAAAGCTGTTTTAAAATTAATTGAAAAGTATAAACTTATTAATCTGGATGATTATTATAAGTTCTCTTTAATAACTTTAAATTTTAGAAAAAATACGGGTATAACTTTATAAAAATTACAGACAAGCAAGAAAGTTTTGGACATATTTCCACTTTTTCCCTTTAATGTTCTATGATTTAATAAATGCCGACTATGATATCTGGAAATTTATTTGTTTAGTTGTCCAATTACTAGATCTGGTTCTGTATATTTCATATCATAATTCGGCAATAAACTTATTGAAGGAAACAATTCATCAACATAATTTGTTATTTGTTCAAATTTTTGACAAAAATAAATAATGTAAAAAAAATGATTAAATTTTTTCAAATTATAACGACTTAATTTTCCAAAATGAAATTATTACACATTTGAATTTTGAACGCTTGAAATCAGTATCCTATAATGGTACTTCCTACAAATTTGATTATTATGTTGCTAGATTGTGAGCAAATATTTAATTTATGTATTTTTGAAATATTAAAGAAAAAATAACAATTGAATAATTTAAATGCTTTAACCGCTGCTATTTAGAAAAATTATTCGAAATTGGAAGTTTTCATCAGGTACGTGAACTTGGAAGAGAAGTTCAATTTATTGAAAATTTTATTGAATGGAAAAGTTTAAACGCTGATAAAAGCGACATCCAAATTACTCAAAGCAATGACTTTATACAAAATGGAGTCACTTCTTTAAATTATGTAATTTATATTTCATAATTTATATAAAAATTTTTTATAAAAAAATGAAATCAATAAGAGGTGATCTCACAAAATTTGCTTGATATTATCTGGTGGTATAAATTTTAAGCATTAGAAATATGATCCCAATATTAAGATTCCTTTTTATTTATGTATTTTGATTTTTGGAAGTAGGTTTGAACGGGAGTTATGGTCTATGAGGTTGAAACCCTAATCTGGAAAAATCATTTTTATGGCTGCCTTAATATTGGGCACATAAACATATACCAAATTTCTTCAAAATAAATTGTGATCTGTAAAACGATTATATGACAGCCGGAAGAACAGAGAGATTTTTTATCATATTCCATTCCAAATAAGTAAGCAACCTCAATAATTTTGTATTTAAAGAACTTAAATCATATGTTTGTAAATAATCCGATATATTGCGAATTGAAGTCTTTTTATGAAAAACATGGTCATCTAGGAAATACAGAGCAAAACAATCTAGCAAGAGCCATTGTGAATTTTTATGTGTCGAAAAATATACGTTAAGATATAAATGTTTACAAAATTTCGCAACGCAAATCCATCAAATCCTTCCAAATGAATCGGAAGAAATATATTTTGAAAAAATTAAACATGAGAGACCAAAGAGGAAGTTATTTTAAAGATACCAAAACACTATGAAGTTCAGTTCAAAACAAATTGAAATATCTCCCATATTTACAGACAAGAGCACTATTTTCTTAGGCAATGGTAATCTATTTGTACAAATGTAATAAATACATGCTGAAAGTATTTCGATTATTTTATACATAGAACAAGAAGCTGGTAAAATAAAATTTATTCTTATGTATAATTTTGATGATAAAAATACAACATGCCAACGATGGAAGCAAAGTAGTCAATTTGGATTGAATGAATTGATAAAATGTCAAGATCCTTCCATAAAAACTATTATTGATAATTGGCCTCCGTACAAAGAGTTTTACGGAACAGAACTTGTAATAGGGAATAGCTTAAAAAATATATCAAGTTTTATAAAAACATATAATAATATATAATTATATATATACATAAGCTATTACATTTTCATTGTATACATATACACTTTGTAATTGTAATAGTTATTATTATTTATTATCACTATAGATATTTTTACTATCTTTTATTTGTATCACACTACTACGTTATTATAAAACGTAATTATTTTATAATTATTTAAAATTTGTTAAAATTAATTTAAAATATATAATAAAATCTATCAAAATTAAACGCTAAAACATTCGTTTTAAGTTTTAAGAGGGTTTAATTTTATGTAGTTAAGAAATATGATTGAAACAGTAGTTTTTACTGTTTTTGTGGGTATTTTATTAATTTTACGGTTTATACTTAAACCGTTGTAATAAACGAAAATGTTTTATTTTGTAATGGGTTTGTAGGTGCAATATTGAAGGTTAAATTTTGTTAAAAAACAGTTATTTTAGAGGGTTTAAAAGTTGTAAATTGTTAGTAAAAACTACTTAAAAAAGAATTGTTTTTAATGTTCTTTGTTATGTATAAATAACGTTAAAGTAAAAGAAGAAAACATTTATTATTACGAAAATTATTTCGAAATTAATAACAAAATCATTTCTTTCAACAACCCTGAGAGAAAAATCAGTTAAAACCAAAACACTACCTCTTATATCTATTCTTACGACTTATATACCAGTGCAGAAAAAGTGTACGTAGAATTAAATGTTTTCGGCACTGGTAATGTCCAATTCTATATTTTTAATAGAATTGAATTATTGCACAGTAATTTTTCTTTTGATTATATATTATTTATTTTGCTAATATAGGTTCATATTTTGCTATAGCTTCCTTATAACGTCCATTGCGGCACATGGGTTTCAGCTTATAAAACTATTAAATAAAGACTAATTATATTGAAATCTTACGCAATTTATTTTCTAGCTCTTCCGAATATACGTTATTACTTTGAACATATTTTCCCGGAAAAGGTATTTCAGCTAATAAACACTTAACTAGAGACTAATTCCACTGAAATTCAGCACAATGATTTTTCAACATTTTTATAAATTGTAAATTGAAGAATCTAAGTCAAAATTTTGCTGAAACTCCCACATGATGACCCTTCCCATAAAATAGTTTTAAACCCATAAAACTAGTAAATAAAAACCAATTCTATTAAAATTCACTCTAATTATATATATATATATGCTCCCAATCATACGACTGTAAGAGTTCTCTTAAATAACTTTATGTTTGGAGTAATGAAAAGCAACCGCGAAATATCTATTGACAGTTGGGTGTCATGTTTATCATTTATTCATTTAACCATCCATCGTTGTAACCTTGCAATTTATGACATTTATTTTCATTTGGTATTTATATTTTGCATTATTTAAATTCGGCAATAGACAACCCATCTAAATCATCTCAACCCATCCCATATATGTATCCCAAGATTTGTGTATCGAATTACCATTTAGCATTACATTTTCATTTTTTGTACCCTTTCATGTGTGATCCCTATTATTTTTTTTTAATTTTCTGGGTATGAATATTAGAAATGTGAGGGTAATTTTTCAAAATTTTTGGTTCGTTGTATTGCATTTTGTTAGTATTTTTTGTTGATTCCCGTTTAAATAAAAATCCTTTCAGTTATAAATTTCACATACATATACATATTTATTGACATACAATCGTACATAGTTTACATTTGGTTAGGTAATTTATTATTTTGATTAGTTTTTTTAGCATTCAAATGCGTTTTTTTTTTGTTTTGCTCTTTGTTATTGTTATTTTTGTTTCTTTTAACAATGAAAGTTGATTTACATACCAAAACGACGTGTCACCCTTTACTTATTGTCTTATTGAAAACAATCATGCGTAGATTGGGAATGTTAAATGATAAAAGGGTAACGGGAAAAACATTTCGTTGACACCGTATACTTTCTACACAATTCTATAAATATATACACATGAATATGTATTTGTGTATAAACATACATCCTTATATATGCGTGTACTATATTCAAATGTTTTTCATATTTTACATTCCCATAAACATATTTGATTAAAATATTGATTAACTGTAAAAGAAATTAAAAATAAAAAGAAATTAAAAATAAACGTTACCGGGATATACATAGGTTGTTTAAACAACAAATTTACTGTAATTTTATTTAAATTAACCAAATATTTTTTTTAATAATTCTATATTGGAATTTGTGGACAAAAGTGGAAGTAGTTCACTAAATTTTCAAATTTCATTTTAGTGAAAATTATTATATTTTTCGCAATATCTCATCACAATTTTCTAAGTGACAATACACCACTTTTTCTGCAATAATTTTCATTCATTCGTTAATTTTACTAATTTCACTATTATTCGAACATCTTTTAAAACGTCCTTGGTCTCGAAAAATAATAACACATTTTAATGGTGTTGATGGAACCGTTTTTTTCTTGGCAATTTACAAAAAAGACATTCTTTGTATAATTTAGTAATTGAATATTACCAAAGATAGTAGTTATATTAAATAAGTAAGTAAGCTATATTCGGCTATGCCGAATCTTCAATAACCTCCACCACATACTCATGTGAAGTTAATACGATATATACATATACACGCACATACACAAATATATAAAGTATGTAAAGAAACACTTAATGAGTCATAAAATTAGTTATAATTTTGGCTATAACTTTTTTCTACTGAACTGGCTTTTTTCCTACTATGCCAAATTTCATTGAGCTCTGTCAATTTTTGTGGATGTGAGCAGACAGATTGACGAAAATCGACTGAGATTTTGATTTGATGCAAAAATAGAATAGCGTTATACATAGAATGACCACTTGTAGTGTATAAAAACAAAAAATATGCTTGTTATAAGCTCAAAACTGTTTTCCGGGAAGAGGTTTTATATGGGAGCTACAGCAATATATGGACCAACATTTTTCATATTTGTAATATACATTGATTATAGTTAGAAAAATCGTTATATGGGAGCTACAGCAATATATGGACCAACATTTTTCATATTTGTAATATACATTGATTATAGTTAGAAAAATCGTTGTGCTAATATTATTTAAATGTTTTATAGACTCAAACCCGTTTTGCAGGGAAGCCCGTTATAAGGGAGCTATAGGAAAATATGAACCGATATAGGTCAAATGAATATAATATATACAGAACAGTTAGCAAAATAATTGTGTCGAATTTCAATACAATTAGTATTTATTTACTAGTTTTATAAGCGTTTTTGGTGAGAGCCTGGAGGAGCTACATCAAAATATAGACCAAGATTGTTCTAAATAAAAACAAACATTAAAAATAGTTAAATGTACCGAGTTCCAATGTAATTAGTTTTTATTAAATTGTTTTCTAAGCTCAAACCCGTTTTCCGGGAAGGGGCATTATATGGGAACTGTATCAAAATATGAACCCATGTTAATAAAATTTATAACATATATATAAAATAGTTAAAAAATTAATTGTGCCAAATTTCAATAGAATTGGTTCAAATTTAAAAGTTTTATAACCTTTAAATCATAATACAGGAATCGGACCCATGTTAATAAAATTTATAACATATGTATAAAATAGTTAAAAATTTCCTGTTAATCAGATTTTGATGACCTTTAGCACAATGATGGAGCACGTGCAAATATATGCTAAAATTTTTTTAAGTCCAATTACATTTTTAGAAGAAATTAGAAGAGTTCTTTTTCGGAATGTTGAGGTTGTTTCTAATATCGATCTATAACTTCCTTGCTTATAAACCGATATAGCTGGCTTTAAATAGTAATAGCTTAGGACGATAACAAACGATGTGTCCAAATTTTATTGAATTCAGACAATTATTCTAGGCGCGAGAATGTTTCCAACAGACAGACAGGCAGACGGACAAACGGACATAGCTAAAATGGCATTGTAAATATACTTTAGAAATATTGTGTACATATAAGTTTCGCCTAATTTTACGCACTCGTTTCTCATTTTGTTAAATATGATTTTCAGAATATGGGAGAACATATACAATATTTGTAATGGGAGTATATCTTTAAATTAACGTTTTAAAAAATCAACAAATTAGCTTTACTGATATTTATCATCTTAAATAACGTAAGGAGTAAGGCAGCTCAAAAGGTAATAATATTTCAAAAATTATTGCTTCCCTTAATTATATATAAAGCTAATGAATAATTCAACAATGATCTTACCTTTCATTGAATTAAACTTCATTTTTTACCTGTGTCTTCTGGCGCCGTGTCGCAAACGACATATATTTATTTGTTTCTTTTAAATTTTCTTTTAGGTCAAAATAAAAAACAATTTTTTTAGAAATTAATAAACATCATCATAATTTCGTATTATAGTTCAAATATATTAAAATATAATATAAAAATATGTTATGAATCTTACCCGATATGACATAAAAATATTGATAGCAGCTATCATTCAGGCAGTATATTGTTGTGACACTAACATTTATGTGCAATTTGTGTGTTTAAAAATGAAATTTTCGTTGATCGTTTTTTATGGATTTTTGCTTATATTTATCATAATTTGATCAATTACTATTACAATATAAACGTATATATGAGGGCATAGATCCTTTTAAGTGATATTTGGAAGGGGCTTGTGTGGGACCTATGAGAAGCAATGGACCGACCATCGCATCATTTGGCACATTGGTTTAAATTATCATAAGACTTATTTTTGCAAAACTTTAAAATCGCTTTATATTAGGGCTTTAATGATCGTTAAGCCCTATTCCGGGAGGACATTGGATGAAAGGTACAGAAAATATTGGACCAAATATGAAAAGTTTAAAGTTTGGTTCAAAATAATTAGATGCACCAAAGTTCATCAAGATATTTAAAAAATTGCGACCTGTAAGTTTGCACAACGTTTACATGAACATACAGACGGACATTGTTAAATCGCCTTAGAAAAGGATTCTTAATCGAACGGTATATCTAAAGGCAGTTTTACTGTATGTTACACAAATGCTTAATACCCCAAACATCTACGGTGGTGCAAAATTATTACTACTAATAGTGAACAATTTTTTCACTAACACTAATTTTTAGTGATAGTTAAAATTATATATATTATAAAGATTACATATATTTTATGGAATAATACATATTTTTATATTATAAAAATAAAAAAATAAAAAAGATATATTCGGCTATGCCGAATCTTCCACACCACCATTCTTCTTATGAACAGATATTATTTATGTTGAAATGATAATGAAGTAAATAAGTTATGGCAATATTTCTAATCTAATCTGTCCATTTATAATTTAAAACTTTACGAAATTTCTTCTTTTGAGCTTAGAGAATACCTACGGTTTTTATCTATATTGAACTGATATTATTGGTTTTAGATAAGAAATTTCCCAGGACTGAAAAAAATTGAGGACAAATTTTATTTTTTTTATAGCAAAATCGGAGTTTTATTTCATTGCAAGAATATATATATATATATATATATATATATATATATATATATATATATATATATATATATATATATATATATATATATATATATATATATATATATATATATATATATATATATATATATATATATATATATATATATATATATATATATACACATAACGACAAAGTTAACATACCATTATCATTATTATGTGGTCAGGTAAAAGGAAAGGATGCAATCTGATCATAAAACATAATATTCCAACATGTCCTTCTGATGTTTTCAGTGGTTTTGAATCGTGAAATAGTCTCTCCAAGTAGAATCTAAATCCTACTAAAATTGTTGGTTATTTTAAAAAATTATTTGCTGAATCAATAAGCATTCTAGCAGTTTTCACTTTAAGTAGGGAAGGGTCCAAATTCAGCATAATTCATTTATTTGTGGCTTAATTTCTGTATCAATATAAATATATATTTTTTTAGATCGTGACCTATATGACATACTGATTTGGGATGTATCAAAATTTTATTACAGGTTAACATTTTCTATATCCTAAACGTAATATGAAAAGAAAAGTATACAAACATAAAAACCTCGATCTTTAATGAATGTAACAAAATTTTTCGATTATTTTATTTAAGTGTATGAACAACCTTAAAAGTCACCAATTCCACTTTTTAGTAAAAGTCTTTCAAAAGTTAAATCCAAAAAATAATTTAAAACCTTTAAGACGTTTGCCTGTATATAATATTGACCAACAACTTTTTTGATAAAATTATATATATTGGATTGTTGATTTATATTATGGATGTTCGTGAAGTTGTTTCTTATTCAAATAGCAATTAACATTATGCATTATGCTTGGATCACTTTCCATTTGTAAATGTGAGAAAGGTTAAAAAATACAATGTGTAACGTAAATGTGAAAATTGGTACAAACATGAAATCAAAATTTAGGATATAAAGACTATTTTGTTCAGTTTTGTTTTTCATATTGGATACAATTTACTTTTAAATCGAACTGAAAGCTTGAAGGGAAATGCGACTATATGAGATATGTATGAGTGTTAAGTGTCAAAAGCTAAGAGTTAAGAAACCTTAAAACTTATAAATGTATATATTTTTGTTTTTTTTATTAAATACAGTACCAATACAATAGAATTTTTAAAGGTAAAAATAAATGGATATATATCCTTTTTAATCTTAAATTGTAACCATAAAATGTTGTTTTGTAACACATGTCCATGTTTTTATGTATATGACTTGTATTTTCTATATATATATATATATATATATATATATATATATATATATATATATATATATATATATATATATATATATATATATATATATATATATATATATATATATATATATATATATATATATATATATATATATATATATCATAGAAAATGAAAAACTAAAATACGATTGACATAAATGAATTAGTTGAGAAATATATGTATATGTAAATATCATTGATTACAACAAGAGTAGAAATGCTTGTATGTATATAATACACTGCATTGTACAAAACTCATATATTTAATCTAAGAACAATGCTCACACTTCTCTAACCAATATGGTTCTATGTGGGATTTTGTAATTGTGGAGACATAATTACTATCGAAAGTCCTTCTGATGTTGAGCCACTGCGCACTCTGTAAAAATGAGAGTTTATTACATACATATAAATATTTTTCATATGTGTTTGTTTAATTCGTATCTATATGTAATGGTAAAAAATCTTGACTTGTTTGCTAAGTTGTATATATTTATATTTGTATGTAAATATGTTATATACGTTATACATAAATTTATACATATGTATACTTTCTAAATCTCATAGACATATATACATATGTATATATGCTTTGTTTGTGTAAAATCAACCAAAATATGGATGGTGGATAGCAAATTAATGTAGAATGGTTGGATGGTCTTCGTAATTTATCAAGTGTACAGCATCAAAGTTACAGAGTCAACATCTTCAAGGTTTAAATTTATATACATATATATATGTACTTGCTATAGTCTCTAGTTTATGTTTATATAATATATAACTTTTAGTTTTAATAGGTGGTACATACATTCTTACATTTTTCAGAAAGTAACTTTAAACATTACTGGAATTGAAATTAACGAGAGAAATAACCACTTTAGGGAAGAACATATTTAAAAGTTTATGCGTAAAAGTGCCCATAATGGTGAGATAATATAACATGAATATTGGAAACTTTTTTTGAAAAAAAATCGTGATTTTTCGATTTGACATTCACATTGAATTTACATCTATAGCAAAATTTGCTTTGAAATTGTAAGATTGAAGCAATTTTTTTCTTGAGAATAACTACAACATAATTTGAATAGAAAAATAGTATAACCTTGGTCATTCCACCTTATACATTATATTTAGCTTAATAGTGTTTTCACATATGTAATTTTCTAGAGATATACTTAGTTTACATTATCACTACAGCACAGAACAAACTAAGTTATCTAGAATGCGACTGTTTGTCGTTATAGCCAACGCTTATGACTATCTCAATTGAAAATTGTGAGATTAAATTTTCCAAACTTTAAATACTTGGGATATTGTTTCAAAGTAGATAAATATCGCCCGCTTAATCACAACCATGAAGTTGCTGTCAACGCCTTCTTCTCCCTGAACGCACTAAGTTAAGCACAATAGTGTATTACTTAAATAATATTACACTTTATAAAGAAGATTTACTTAATGGTGGACCGTGGTATTGCACGAAGGATTGCAACTAAAAAAATACATTTGCAAAAATCTGGCAGAAAAAATGTGCAACCGATTAGAATGGAGAAATTTAATTAAGCCTACACAAGAATCTTCAACTCGACAAAAAAGAAGGACAGAAGACATGGCCGATTTGACTTAATTTTGATTTGATCCGAGATTCACACACAGAATGACAATATTTATTATATGTGGTACCAGTGGGTATACTAATTATTTTAATGTAAAAATGAATCAAACGTTAAATTATGTAAGATTTTTGGAGATTTCAAAGAAATCGCATGGTGCTAGAACGTTTTGAAAATAAAATGTTTATTGGGTATCATGATATTCAGATATAAACACATATGATTAAGACCGGCAAAAATTAAGACTAACGTGCAAAGCTACTCTATACAAAATTCAATGTTATTTTCGATAGAGTGAGTGATATGGTGGGGGCAATGATTATTATTGAAGTGTAAGCACAGCTTATGTGTTTTCAATTTTGTTCTGGGAATTTGAAGGAAGACAGTTCTTCTTTAATGTGTATTTTCTTTTGAATTCACACATAAACACATACATATATACACGTACACACATATGTAGAAATAAATCTATGCACATAAAGTTGTGTGTACAAATAGTATTTAATAAGAAGGAACGAGTGGGTGAGTGGATGAATAAATAAATTTAGTCGGAGTCGGTTGTTCATCGTGTGTATGAAGTGGTAGATACAAAAAACAACAAAAAAAGTATACATTGTAAAGGAGAATGGGTATTTGGATAGTTGTTATGTACGAATTAATTTAATGTCATACACACGTACAAGAAAACTCTTTTAAGAAAATACTAACAAATAGATACATAGATATGTATTTTCTTTTACTCACACATGTGAACAACTGTATATGTATCCATTGGTTACTGGTGGGGTTACCTGAAAACAAAATGGCCGCCATTGCGGAAACTAATTGAAAGCACGGAATGGCATGGATGGTAGATTTATTTTGGGAATTTGTTTAAAAGGTTTCCCAAACACATGTCATGGGTTTTAATTAAAGTGTATGTATGTATGTATATATATATATATATATATATATATATATATATATATATATATATATATATATATATATATATATATATATATATATATATATATATATATATATATATATATATATATATATATATATATATATATATATATATATATATATATAATCAATTATTACAAGTAATGCTTTTCCTTATCACCGTATAACGAAAACGCATGAGCAAGATGGAAATTCTAGATTAAAAATCAAACAGAGATATTCGGTAATTTTATATCTCCTAAAAAATTGTTACGAATGAAATTTGGGACTAATCGTTATAGGTTTAGAAAATATAATTTGTTACTTATAATCTAGTAGATACAAAAATAAAATTTTTATTACAACTGCAATAACTACAATTTTACGTTTTATTGGCATTATTCTGGCAAATGGTCTTATGCAGCGTTTGCATTAGAAATAAAAATGTTCAAAAAGTCGCACAAAAAGAGGATTTTCAGAACACAGTTCGAAATAATCTCAATTTACAGAAAATAAAACTTTTTATATAGTTTTGAATTTGTAATTTGCATCGTCTTACTTAGCACATTTCCTAGATAGTAAGATAAAATTATTATTTTTATACTCTCCTCAACCAAAAGTGGTGATGAGTGTATATTAACTTTGTAATTCCGTGTGTAACGCCGAGTAGGAATCATCTCAAACCCTACAATTTTTCACAATTAACTCTTTAACTATTTTAAATGTATGTTATAAATTTTATTAACATGGGTCCATATTTTGATATAGCTCCTATATAACGCCCCTTCCCGGAAAACGGGTTTGAGCTTATAAAACAATTAAATAAAAACTAATTCCATTGGAACTCGGTACATTTAACTATTTTAATGTATATTTTTAATCCATATTTTGATGTAGCTCCTATAACAGGCTCTCACCAAAAACAGTTTTCAATTTATAAAACTAGTAAATAAATACTAATTCTATTGAAATTCGACACAATTATTTTGCTAACTGTTCTGAATATATTATATTAATTTGCCCTATATTGGTCAATATTTTCCTATAGCTCCCTTATAACGGGCTTTCTCAGAAAACGGGGTTGAGTTTATAAAACATTTAAATAAATATCCATTGAAATTTAGCACAACGATTTTTCTAACTATAATCAATGTATATTATAAATATGTAAAATGTTGGTCCATATTTTGCTGTAGCTCCCATATAAGACCTCTTCCCGGAAAACAGTTTTAAGCTTATAACAAGCACATTTTATGTTTTTATACCCTCTACAATACAAGTGCTGTAGAGGGTATATATTATTGCATCAAATCAAAATGTCAGTCGATTTTCGCAAAAATTGACAGTGCCTAATGAAATTTGGCCTAGTAGAAAAGAAGCCAGTTCAGTAGAAAAAAGTTATTGCCAAAATTTTAACTAATTTTATGACTCATTAAGTATTTCATTATTATATACTATATACATTTGTGAGTGTATGTGTGTGTATATGTATATCTACGGAACCTAACGTATTAACTTCACACGAATTTGTGGTGGAGGGTATTGAAGATTCGGTTTATCCGAATATAGCATTCTTATTTGTTTTTATTTAAACTATTCCATTTTTCGTTATATATTTCGTCAGTGTAAATATGAAGAAAAATCACCTTGAACGTAGTTGATTTGAAATTGAATAATTTTTTCATACAATTTACGTTTGTGGTGTAATAATATTGTACATATTCGATTCTTTCGATTTCCAGTAGTAAAAATTCAATAATATTCTCTAGAAGTTTTGTTTACCGTGAAACAATGTTAAATATCTATTTTTTATCATTGAGCTCTATCAATTTTTGTGGAAGTGAGCAGACAAACAGATTGACGAAAATTGACTGAGATTTCGATTTTAAGCAGGAATATATATACATTATTTGGTCTGAAATAATTCATTCTTAGCGTAGCACACAGAATGACAAAGTTTATATACTCTCTTTACCACTTGTATTGTGGAGGGTATAAAACCAAAAATATGCTTGTTAAAAGCTCAAAACTGTTTTCCGGAAAGCGGTCTTATATGGGAAATACAAAAGAATTGGCTTTTATTTACTCGTTTTATAAGCTGGAAACTGTTTTCGGTGAGGGGCCAGATATGGTAGCTAGATCAAAATATGGACAGAGATTGTTTTAATTAAAAATATACATTAAAAATAATTAAAATGATCAATGAGAATGTTTCCAATGAGAATGAGAATGTTTCCAAATCGACTCAGTTTTTGATTTAATGCAATAATATATATACATTGTAGGGTCTAAGATGATTTCTTCTTGGCGTTATACACGGAATGACAAACTTAATATACCCTCACCACTTGTGCTGGTGGAGGGTACAAAAATTTCTGAAAATGTGTGCAAAAGGTGCACCGCTGGTCTTATATGCACCCAATCGTATTCGTATCGATCCTTATATTACATAAACACAAACTCTATTCAAATTTGGCACAACTAATCTTCTAGCTATCTTGAATATATGACATTAACTTGATGAATTTGGATGAATTTTTAGCTTCCATCTAAGAAGCTAATAGGAAAAAGATTTTAATAATAGAATACTCTTAAATGTTAAAAAAATTATTAAATTTGTCAATCGGTTTGCAAATCCTTAATATTAGTTACGAATTTGATGAGTATCGGTCTAAGTTTGGTTTAATTCTCATACAACACCCTTCATGGAAAATGTTTTGAACTTATAATACTCTTAACATAAACCAATTTGATTAAAATGTTATACAATTTCTTTACTTTCTTCAAAATATGTAATTAATTTAACGATTATATTAATATTTGATTATAGTTGACATATAAGTCCCCTCGGAATTGTTAAAGCCCATTTTATTGAAATTTGATGCAATCATTTCATTAAACGATTCTAAATTTTATAAGACGAATTTTAAGAACATCAGTTTATGTTTTGCCTTAGCTGCCATAGAAGGCCGCCATCCCAAAAACGGTTTATGCTTTTATATATTGATATATTTTGCTGAAATTCGAAAATTTATAATGCAATTAATTTTCCATATAATTGACCTTCCTTGTAATAGAATCTCTTAAAAAATGGAGGTATTTCAATGCATTTCCGACAATAATTTGTGTAATAGCTGCTTTTAAAAGTCCGTTTTCATTGAGATTGAAGCATATAAAAAGCTTATAACAAAAATTAATGTAATTTTGCAAACTTCATACTTTTCATACATTTGGAAAGAATATCCGATCTTCAATATGATTATTTAAAACTAACTTTTGAAGACCTTAAATTTGATTTGATTTTTTAATTCTTTTTGTCTAGTCAGCGTTCGCCGTCGCTGTGTGCGACCATTGTACTTGCTTTTTAGGGTTTTAGGGCTTTGATATGAGTTCTATCGGGTCATGAACCCTTCAGGAGCAGGATGTGTTTTGGGAATAGGGATACCCTAGAATTCTACAGGATATGTTGAACTATCCAAGACAGGCTCGTAGACAGAAGTGGTTAGGTAATCGTTACTTTGAGCAAGTAGATCTCTAGTGGATATAAGTTAGTAGATCTAATAGGATTTGTGAAATAAGGGATTCATATAAGTATGATGTTATCTACAACTTATATTTTCTTTCTTCTTTGTCTCTTACTCTTCTAATTCCACTAATCTTTAGCTTAATGTTCTCCGCGTGGTGGCGTTTATTAATAGCAATCTAACCTAAACGTTGAGGATATTTTATGATTTATGATTTGAGAACAAGAAATACATATCTTTTTTAATTGACCAATTTTGGTCATTGACTAAAACAAACCGAGAGGAAAAATTACTACATCCATATTTTTCTTAAAATATGTATTGGATTTAATCTTTACGCTACAAAGCGCCAAAGATCAAGATTCTGTATGATCAATTTGGATTTTTTTCGATTTATGTATTTGAATATATAAGAATGAATATGTGAGAATATTTCAAAAGAAACTGGGAACATTTTAGATTTTTTTCTTAAAAATTAATTAAACTAGAAATTAAAAAAGGTTATATATACATATAATGAAAATCATCTCAAATGTTTCGTCGAATATGGTTATTAATCTTTAAAATTGAATAAAAAACAAAGTACTTGAATGTATGTAATACGCATACACACATCTCTGTATGTATTTATTTATATCTACTTCTCTATTTGTTTTTTTTTTTTTTTTTTTTTTTTGAAAAATTGTAGTAATTACAAAAGTTTTCTAAAACAAACGTTGGAAACAAAATAAAATAAAAAAAAACTTTTGAACGATGCTTTTGTCAGTCATTCCATTTCGTAACATTGATGAGCGTCGGGGCATTTGCCGTAAAGACATGTGTGGGTTTTAGTACACACATTTTCACATGTGTATGTATGAGAATGTATTAAAATTAAGGTGACTCTGAAATAAGTGGATAAAAAAACGTTGTTTTAAATAAAAATTTGTTAGAGATATTCATAATGAATTAAAACAAATACAAAAACACTTATTATAAATAAATATCACCTTAATGAATTGAAATATGTGAATGTGTAGGATCCACATAAAAGTTACTCCTTTGAGCACATAACTCGTTTGTGTACATATGGAATTGTATTAAGTTTAGTTTTAGTTTAGTTTTGTATTCTATTAGAGTATGAGTTATTTTTATCTTCAGGCTGTAAGTATACTCGTTTATCATTTTTATCATTCCGTGTGTAACGGTAAGGAGGAATCATCTCAGACTCTACAATGTATATATATATTTTGTATCGAAAAAAATTATTTTTAGCATGCAATTGCACATATTCCATCATCGCGCAAAAGATCATCAAAATCTGATTTAAAAAAAGTTATAGGCTAAATATGCAAAATTTCGATACACCCCAAACTCTGTGTTTCTATAAGGCCCTTTCCCGGAATACGATTTATAGCTTTTAAAATTTTTAAATTTAAACCAATTGTATTGAAATTTGACGCAATTAATTTTTTAACTATTTTAAATATATATTATAAATTTTATTAACATGGGTCCATTTTTTGACATAGCTCCCATAAAACGCCCCTTCTCGGAAAACGGGTTTGAGCTTATAAAACAATTAAAAAAATATCAATTCCATTGGAACTTTTTTAATGTATATTTTTTTAATAAGAACAATCTCGGTCCATATTTTGATGTAGCTCCCATATCACGCTCTCACCAAAAACAGTTTTCAGCTTATAGAACTAGTAAATAAAGACCAATTCTATTGAAATTCTACACAATTATTCTGCAAAGTGTTCTGAAGATATTATATTAATTTGTCCTATATCGGTGCATATTTTCCTATAGCTCCCTTATAACGGACTTTTCAGGAAAACGGGTTTGAGTTTATAAAGCATTTAAATAAATATCAATTATATTGAAATTTAGCATAACGACTTTTTTAACTATAATCAAAGTATGTTATAAATATGAACAATCTCGGGGTCTTATATGGGATGTAGCTCCTATATAAAACCCCTTCCCGGAAAACAGTTTTGAGCTTATAACAAGCATATTTTTTGTTTTTATACACTCCACAATTCAAGTGGTAGAGAAATAATATTAATGTCATTGTGTGTGTAACGCTTATATACGTTTATGTGTAGAAACTTTGTTGTATATATATATATATATATATATATATATATATATATATATATATATATATATATATATATATATATATATATATATATATATATATATATATATATATATATGTACACGTACGTATATATATATATATATATATACGTACGTGTACGTGTACGTGCATTCATTTAAGTTCGTGTAATACACACATACATACATACATACATACATACATACATACATACATACATACATATATACATACGTACATACATATATTCAAGAACAACTGTGTCTTGAGAAATTTTTTGTATCTTAAAAGTTATATTCTGGATATTAGAAAACTATTTCAATCCTTTTTCCATCCTCCTATTTGAAACATATACAAAATTTATATACATGTATATCGAAGAACGTATGAATATGTGTATTTTAAAAAATTGTTTGGTGGTTACCTCTTTCCGTTAAATATTAAATATTTCAAACTACTCGTATGTCTTCTGTGAGAGATTTGTTTTATGCATGAGTGGTTACTAATGTTAGTTCCAAGGATGGGATTGACTAAATTTTGAAATAAATAAATTTCAATTAAGATATATACTCTTAATTAAAATTTTATTTATTTCGCCGTATACATAACCGATATCTCGTTATATAGAATATTTTTTCTTTACGGGTACAACTAAATTATATCCGACTCAATTATATCCAACACCACTATAAAATATATTAGACTTTGTGAATGAACTACATATCATATTTAACTAGTGCTGGCCATAATTTTTCTTTTTTCTATCGTGGTGTAAGATATTATATAATCGGTCTATTACAAAAGCATCAAAATCCGGTTATTCGAAAAGCATTTTTATACATTTTTAAATTTTCTCTAGTGGTAAAAACGCATTAATTAATATTTGATGTGTGCCAGAACTAACCGATAAATTATATAATATAATTATTGAAAGTATTGAAACTGATGTAAAAAATTTAATATAAATGGATCTATCATAAGCAATAAATGAAAGAAATTGTGACTGATAAGTACTATATTACCGGTGAAAGAAAATAGAAATTCTTTGGTTACAATCCCTGTTTAGGAACCAGTGGTATTTCCTTCATTATTTAATTTTTTTTTTTTCGTCTTCTCCTGCGATAACTTAATAGCAGCAGTTCGAATTCCTATCAGATTTGGATATATCAGATATATTTGGTTTTTCAATATTACACGATGTGGATCTTTTTAGATGATATTTTTTCACTATATATTTCAGCTATATTCACATCAATATCGATAATTGCATTTCCATAAATACTTACTAATTGAACTTCAAGGATTGCATTTCAAAAGCATTACAAATTTTATGTTGATTATTGTATGTACAGCGAAAGAAAACTAAAATATTTAAAATTTTTCCAGTACATACCGGTTTGCAGCTATACATAATCATAAATATAGGTATATGTATGTTTGTATATACATTTATACAAATATATAATGAATGTAAGTAATTTTGTGTGTGAAATCTATGTGAACTTCTGTGGCATATGGGTGTAATATAGAAATATCAGAATAGATATTTGCTTTTGGGGTTGTGTGTAAAATGTGACTTCCGGTCCCTCCACATCCTACATATTAAAAAGTTTTTAACATCTCTTATCTATTTTAAACTAATGAATGTGCAGTTTCATATGTGTGTCCCGGGGGCGTTTTCATTAAAACTATTTTACGCACAAAAGCTCGTTTAGTTTGTGTTATTTATTATTTCGTTTGTAATATTTATAATGTTTAAGTATGAGCTCTTTGAACGACATCACCAAAAGCAAAAACAAGAAAGAAACAGAACAAATTCGAAACGTCAATCACATTCTGAAAATCCATCTTACTAACAGTAATTTATATACATACATCTAACACACATACATAAACATACATGTATGTTTATGTATATATAAACGTAGGCGGATAGGACCAGAGGGAGAGATCCCCCATACAAATCAAATAAGAGTTATAAAATTTTGTCCCAATCACTTTCTCAAGAAACTATTTTAGTGAAAAAATATAGCACCGATATGACCACGGAGAAGTTTGGATAAAGGGAAGATGTAGCTCCCATATAATACTAATATTAAAACAAATGTTAGGACGGAAAGGGTCAGAGACATTTCGAATAATGTGCATTGCATATTTTTTTAATACACGTTGTGATTTGTAAAATTTCGAGATCTTGGAATGGGGAGAATGTTTGTGCAGCACTGCGCAACGGGAAAAAGCGTGCGTTCGATTTATTATAAGTAAGAATTGTATATTGCAAATAAAGTCTTAAATATTTTTTTTATAATTTTCTTCTATATTCTTACTGAACGTGCTCAAATATTTGTTGAAAATACAGTTCCTAAGTTCGAAAAGCAATGCTTCAATATATTTTAGGGCTTTCTAGGGTACTTCAACCCCAGCAAAACATATTTTGGATTTGGAAGCAAAAAATAAGAGTACTGCATCTTACTTAAAGTATTTCTATCATTTTGCATTTTTGAATTTAGTATTGTTTTATAATTTATTTCCTGGTATTTAACATGGTAGTACAAGGATAGTATTACTGAAATTACTATTATTGGTGAATTTTGTAGAAAAAAATTATATTAAATATAAATCTTTAAAATAAATGTGTGTAATTTATACAAAATAAAAAAGATAACGTATATATTGAAAAATGTCACATAAATTTCGTATTTAATAAATGAAATTCAAATATCATTATCCTTGACTTCAATACGTGCTTACATCTAGTTCGAAGGTCAAGCACACGACAGTTTAACTAATAATTACTAAATAGCCAGAAAACACACATCAACCTGGATATTCATAATTAACAACTTATTTTAAAATTACCGCCTCTTGGGAAACCAATTGATTCTTATTTCCAGTACTTTTCAACTTGTTGAAAGACTACATAAAACGCTTAGTTTTGGGGTTGAGATTAAACAAGTTTCATTTTTGTGAATTTTGGTCAAAAAGGGTCAAACAAAACTAAAACGTGTGAGCAAAGCTTTATCTGTAGAGATAGTTAATTGTTATTCACTAATTAAAAATGGTTTTTTATCCTACACCAAAATAAGTGTTGGTGGCATTTTGCGTTTGTGTAGATGGGCAAAAAAAATAGTCTTACCATATTTAATGCATGCTTAAATAGATCCCGTACAACCAAACTTTCAAATACCATTTTGAAACTTATAAATCGCATATATACGTGAGTATTGGAAAAAAATCGTCAAATTAAGATAAATACAAGCCAAACCTGTTTTACGAAAGGGCCATTCGTATATATATATATATATATATATATATATATATATATATATATATATATATATATATATATATATATATATATATATATATATATATATATATATATATATATATATATATATATATATATATATATATATATATATATATATATATATATATATATATATATATATACAACGCAATAATTTTTCTAACTATCTTTAATATTCATTGCTAATATAAACGATTTCGGACCATACTTAGATGTAGCTCCAATATAAGTTTTGAAACCAGTTTGACAATCATCGGCCGTAATTGTTTATTAATCCTTCGAAATTCAGACTTATATATAATTGTCTTCAATACAGTGGTGGAGGGTATTTAAGATTCGGTACAGTCGAAAATAACATTTTTAATTGTTTTATTGTTTCTTATATTACTATCTGGAACTGTATGCTTTTTCCAAAATTAGTCAACTATTTTAATCAATTGGGCACATATTTCATCGCACGGCGCATTGGTTTCAGTTAAATATTATTATTTGTTTACCAAACTGTATTTTGATCGTTTTGCAAAATTTTTAATACAGAATGAGATAAAACGCTTTAAATTATTTGTTTTCTAATATGAATTTCTTTTTATTTTACAAATTGCCAAACATTGAACTTTTAAGTATTGTTAAAAATTAGTGCAAGTGATACAATTCTATTAATCCTCAAGAGAACATCAACAACTTTTTACATAGATGCAATTAATAAATTTAATAGAAACGTAATGAACTCTTAACTGACTGCTTTTTTGCTGAAAAAAGCTTAAATATTATCTTAATTGCTTTGGTCTTATAACTTTGAACAAATGTGGAATTAATACACAAACCCTAAGGGCCTGCCAAAAACCATTGATGTTTTCTTTTAAATTAAATACAACCTAATGATAGTAATTATATTGGATCCTTGATCTTAAGAGGATCGAACCATAGAATACGTTACAAGCTTTAAAGATTAAAAATAAATCAAATATTAATATACGTACATTTATGTAATAAATGTATTCTTAGAAATGTTCAATCTAATTCGTTAGAGATGGAACATAACTTAAATTTGATGAGGGATGCTATATATGTATAATTAAAACTAAATCCAAAGAAAACATAATAATATCAAGAGCAGGATTTTTTGAATAAAAATTTTAAATTATTGGAACAACTTAAACTACATTTTAAGCTTTGTACTTTTGGAACTATGAGACTAAATTCTATCTGATACTATCAAAATTGAATACATCCTCAAATTGTGTGTGATTTTAATATAAAATATATTGACAAATATTATAATTTATTTTTATTAAACTATTTTGCTTTTGCTATGAATAGTAAAGAACATTGTATAGTTTTTATAAATAATGTCTTGTTTATAAATTTGTATATCCTAATCTAATTAAGGTTCGATTAAGTAAAATCACTTTTTTGTCTGCTTAGAGATAAATTGGTTTATTTTTCATAAATTGAAGTTTGAAGAAAAGTCGAACTTTGTTCAGTGAAAAAATTAAATTCGATTATAGCACGTGGTCTATAGGTTTTTCAAGAAAAACTTTTTTATAAAAAACTTTTTTTTAGGCCCAAAATAAAATGGTCCCAAAAGTATTTTTTAATAATTCTGTAACTTTCACTTTTTTGTAAGCTGTAAGCTGTTCATCCTACCGTTATAAGATGTTTAGCCTATTGTGGATTTCTGAGCAAATAATTAATAAATATAGATATATAATCCTTGTAATTTTTGAGCGATTTTAGCTTTGACATGTTTTTCCTCCACAAAAAACAAAAGACAAATATTTAAAAATTAACCAAATTGCGATAGGACTAGCGGGGAAATTGTTTCGTATAATGTTCTCGAACTTACATTGCATATATTTACTTTAGAAATTCTTTCAGGAATGAAAAAAATTAGATCCAAAAGGTAATAAATAAATAAATTTTTAAATAAAAACATGTTACACCTTTTTGAAAATATCATTTTTTTCTAAATTTCTTTTTCGAAACAAGTAAGAATGCTATATTCGGCTATGCCAAATCTTCAATACCCTCCACCACAAATTCGTGTGAAGTTAATACGTTAGGTACCGTAGATATACATATACACACACATACACTCACAAATGAATATAGCATGTAATACAGAAACACTAAATAAGTCATAAAATTAGTTATAATTTTGGCTATAACTTTTTTTCTACTAAACTGGCTGCTTTCTACTAGGCCAAATTTCATTGAGCTCTGTCAATTTTTGCGAAAATCGTCTGAGATTTTGATTTGATGCAAGAATATATATACACTACGGGTTCTTAAATAATTTATTCTTAACGTTACACATAGAATGATAAAGTAAATATACTCTCTTCACCACTTGTAGTGTGGAGGGTATAACAACAAAAAATTATCTTGTTATAAGCTCAAAATAGAAAAATCGTTGTGCTAAATTTCAATGGAATTGATATTTATTTAAATGTTTTATAAACTCAATCCCGTTTTCCGGGAAAGCCCGTTATAAGGGAGCTATAGGAAAATATGGACCGATATAGGGTAAATTAATATAATACCTTCAGAACAGTTTTCAAAGTAATTGTGTAGAATTTCAATAGAATTAATATTTATTTACTAGTTTTATAAGCTGAAAACTGTTTTTGGTGAGAGCCTGATATGGGAGCTACATCAAAATATGGACAGAGATTGTTCTAATTAAAAACATACATTAAAAATAGTTAAACAAATGCATTGCCGAGCTCCAATGGAATAACGGGAAGGGGCGTTATATGGAAGCTATATCAAAATATGAACCCATGTTAATAAATTAATTAAAAAATTAATTGTGCCAAATTTCAATAGAATTGGTTCAAATTTAAGAGTTTTATAAGCTACAAATCATATTCCGGGAAAGGGCCTTATATGGGAGCTGGGTCAATTAATGATCACAGAACAATATGGCTGCTTTGGATTTATTATATCAAACATAATTTACAAATTTCAGTAAATTATGTTAAAAATTGCGGCCCATATGAAACACAGAGTTTGGTGTATTAAAATTTTGCATATTATGGACTATAACTTTTTTCCTGTTAATCAGATTTTGATGATCTTTGGCACGATGGTGGAGCACGTATTAAAATTTAAAAAAAAATAAATTCCTTGCTTATAAACCGATATAGCTGGTTTTAAATGTTTAGGACAATAACTAACGATGTAGACAAATTTCATTGAAATCGGACAATTATTCTAGGCGTGAGAATGTTACCAAAAGACAGACAGACAGAGAGACAGACGGACATAGCTAAATCGACTCAGTTTTTGATTTGATGTGGTGGTGGAGGGTATAGTTATATGGTTCTTGTACAAAAATTATTTAGTATTTTGCACAGAATTCATACAATATTTAAGATTTTTTTTGGCCCGAATAGAGCCCATCAAGTTCAAAAAATAAAAAACCTGTCCAAAAATGGGTTGAAATTTTACTTTGTTCTAAATATCTCATAAACTATAAAAGTTATCCCGGACATGTAAGCGTATTTTTTTGTAGAGAAGGGCTATATGTATATCAATCAATTGAATCATATATAACATTTTGGCGATTTATAAAAGATTTGTCATACCCGAGTTGACAAGGTCCACTTCCTGACCCAGGACCAACAGAAACATGTTATTATCCAAATCAATAAAAAAACACCTTAAAAATGTCGTTAAAAAATATATTCAATAGTTCCAAAGTTACAGAAATATTTCCAAAAAAAAACGTTTTAGAGTCAGTATACAACACTGACATCAAAAATATATATAATATAATTTAATATACTATAGTTTAGATTCATTTAACAATTTCAATGTAGTATGTAAAAACCCATCTCATTCTCTGTCTCTTTTCATATCCAAAAGTCATTATAGACAAAACTAATTCTCCTAGCATGTTTTTTCAAAACACAGTGTACGGTCAATAACGAAATCAACGAGTTTTTTTGGTCCTGTTAGCATCGTACGAGGCCCAGGTAATACTAACATTCCAACATGTAACCTCATTTACACTGACTTGATGTTAAACAAACGTAATCCTTATTTTGTTTTCCTCCTACCCTGCAAGCATACCTAAACCTAAAGATAGCCTCCACTTACCCATTCATAGGCAACACTGTTATCACCAAACATCGCTATCGAAAATCCTACCGAAGAAGATCTCGAAATGCAATAGTCTACAAAGCCTATGTCACATGTGATGAAATCCAGGAAACGTGAGTAGCCAATCCATTACAAGAACGAATATTTAACGCCTGCTGACACATCAGAGCCACAGAAAGACTCAGAACCTTCTCAAGGATCATACGGTTTGATTATTGCACTTCTCCTCAAGTAGGTATCTTATAAACCTTAGACACTTTCAATGTTAAGGAATGCCACAAGCATGAAATACTATTGACCACCCTATATGGTGAATTAGTGGATGAAGAACAGTTTTTATCACGTGATTTTTTCATATTATTACAATTGAATAAACAATAAATATACACTCAAAAATTATGTAGGTAAAATCAACAGAAAAATACATTTAAAATAAATATATATATATATTTTTTTTGTTTAAATCTTAAAGCTTACAATTTCACTTAAAACAAATGATTTTGTTACTTAGAAGAATTAATAAGAATTACCTGAAAGCTATTGTGCCAAAAATAAAGTTGATGTATTAAGGAACTTGATTACAAATAATAAATAATACGAAAATAAATTTTATGTTAAAAATTTTATATAAAATAAATTATTTTTATATTTTCAAGCAAAAAAAAAAAAAATAAAGCATTTCGACTTAAAAAATTTTTGATATTGATAAAGAAAGAAAAAAATACTGTACATATTAAGTGTTACTGAAAATAGGCATTTTTAAGTGTTTTTTTTTTTTTTTTTTTTTTTTTTTTTTTTGCACAACACACAAAAAAGTTGAAAAATTATTTCTATGAAAAACAAATAAAATTTAATTCATATTAAATACAACAGAAACTTTTTAGAGTTTAATTACAATTGAATATTTATTTTACTACTATTATTACAATTATTACGTTAATTAAACATTTTCTTCCAATATTGTTTATATGTTGAAATATTGAAAAACTTAAAAAAACACATAAAAATTCAATTCCAAGAAGATACGAAAATAATTCCAAACAAATCGGGCGAAAGTCCTTAGGTTTCGTGTGCGTCGAAAAAAGATAGCCTAGCATAATCCCAAGTTAAACATGACCTTATATATTAAGGTCAAAATTCCTCTGTAAACATGAATAATTCCATCAAAAACTCAATCACGCTCAAATTGAATTGCTAACCTTTTCCTTCTAAATAAAACTAGTATCTTAAACTATTTAAAATACATAAACTTTTAGTTAATATTTTTAAAAAGAAAACTTAGTTTTTAATACAAAAAACTTGCCATTAATAATAAACAAAAAAATATTAATTTTAAATTTTATTATAGTCCCTGATCCAATATATAAAAATATGTGTTAAGAAAATGTATTTAAGTGTTCTGACACAGTGACATGTTTCAGAATATTATCGTTAAAGAAAATTATATATACATATGTTGATGTATACATCAAAGAAAACACAGTTTGTGGAACAAAACTTAAGAAGATCATATTATTAAAGAAACCTTTAAAGTTTCTTTAACTTCTTCAACTTTTTTGCTTTAGTTTGAATTTTTCTAAAACATATAAGGATTGCATTATAGCAAAATAGTGAATTTAAATTTAACTTTTTGACTTCAGACCAAAGACTCAAGGTACACCAAAGACAGGAATCCACACAAAACTGGGTTAATATTATTTGAAACTATTTTGAGTTGGAAATACTACTTCGATGAGTGATTTAGCTTTAGATTTAAGTTTTGGAATGAATTCGGAAGTCCCCGTACCTAAACCCTATAGAGAATCTCATTGGTATTTTAAAAGGGATTGTTTAAACATAAAACTTAAATTAGAAAACAAATACTCGTTTTTTATTTAAAAAATAGTCAAAATGCTTGTTAGTCACAGATTTAAATAATATTCGTAAAATATTTTAGTTATAAATTTAATTTTTGGAATCAATCAACAAGTTGTTTATATTTTTATATTTTTCTAAGTTTTTACTTTTACTTAGTTTTGTAAAAGTAAAAATCTAAATATTCATTACGACTGAATTTTATTATCAAATGTTCTAAAAACTGGGTCATTATTATTAAAATCATCGAGAAAGGAAGAAAGCAAAATCTTAAAAACGAATTTAGGAAACAAAAAGAAATAAGGAAAATCGTTGTTGTCTGCAGTAACGGACATTCACACTAACATATATACTACACACCCAGCCACAAATACACAAGTTGAATGAACTTTTTTTATAACAAGAAAAAAATTTCCGTACTTATATACTCATAAATTTATGTAAGTTCGTCTGTGCATAAATATTTTGGCGGCGATTTTTATTTCTGTTATTATTACTTTTTTTTAAATTTAGACCAACTTCGTTTCATTTCCATACGTACATATGTACTAACAAATGGAAAAAGTGGGAGAAAGGGTAATTTTATATATATATATATATATATATATATATATATATATATATATATATATATATATATATATATATATATATATATATATATATATATATATATATATATATATATATATATATATATATATATATATATATATATATATATATATATATATATATATATATATATATATATATATATATATATATCGTCGCCTTAACTGTTATTAAATATTTAAAGAAGGAAAAAGTGAAAGTGCAATGTGTGAAATACGAATTTGCTTTGTATGTACGGATGTTCGTAGGAAGTACACAACGATATTATATGAAAGATGTTCGTTCTTTTTTTCAAACTAACAGACTTGCTATATACTTTTATATTCGGAATAACCCAGCAACCTTAAATTCGAATATATATATATATATATATATATATATATATATATATATATATATATATATATATATATATATATATATATATATATATATATATATATATATATATATATATATATATATATATATATATCTGTTCGCTCACGTCTCTAATAATTGACAGAGTTCCATGAGAGTTAAAAGCAGAAATATTCCTTCAATATGTTTGAAGTTATAATATTAACTTATATATACGTCATTTTCACTACAAAATTAACAAAATCGGTTTAGCAGAATAAAGTTATATAAATTGATTAACAAATTTTATTATTAAGGGTTCCAGTGTTATACTTACAAAAACCTTATATCTATTGTATACGTTTGTAAGTATATGTGTGAGTATTTGTGTACGAAATATAATGTATTTACTTAACACGCACTTGTGGTAAGAAGATTGAAGATTCGACTTTTACTTTTTCATCTTACATTGCCCGTTTGCTGTAAAATAATCATAACACAAAAAAGTTTTTTAGGAAACATTTTTTTCGCAGAAACATATTTCTTAGAGTTCATGAATGAAAAATTTAAATGTTTTTAGTTTTCCACACGCTTATAGAAATATTCTTGTATTAATTATAAAACTGCAGATATGCATGTGAAATTTTCAGAAAAAATCAAAAAATATGTTTATAAAAGTTGTTTTGCTAAGGTATTTTGCCTTATTAACTTTCCTCTAATGATGTCAGAACGAAACTTGTATTTTTGAGTTATGACGACCTTGTGGCAAGTGAGAGATATATTTAATTTATTATTTTTAATCATATATGTCAGTAGTTGTTGTATAATGTCTATTAACGGTTCAAAATAAGTGCATGTTAATATGTAGAAAACCGAAAAAGTTATACATTGATTTCAAAGAATCGTAGCTTCGAATACATTCCTTCTTCAAGCAAATGTATAACAAAATTAGAGTGTAAGAAAGTTCTTAGTTGTTACGGACCAAAGATTTTTTAATTTAAATTTTACTTTTGAATTTGCAATGAATTTCGACTTCTGAACGATTCTTCTAAGATACATTTGCAATAGAAAAAGTTTACAGGGATTTATGAATTTATTTTTATAACAAACACTTTTATATCAACATTCACACAAATGCAGTGCACAAAGAAAGGAAGTAAAAATGGATGCAAATTTACATCATACTCGTTTCTTTCAAATATAATTTACCGGCTTTTACATTTTTTATTATATTTTTACTTCTTTCCTCAATTCTGTGTTTGTTTTATTTAACACTCTTTTATATTTATGCACATTTTTTCCTTTCTTATAAAACGCAGTATAAAAATAGACACATACAAATCTACACTCTATAAAGACGCGTCATCATCGTCGTCATCATCAGCATCATGGGGGAATTATGTAACAAGGCAAAGGACCATTGTTTACATTTTCCTTTCTATTTTATATTTCGCTATAATTTTTCTTGTGTTTTTTTTTTTGTTCTTTCCTTATTTTTATTATTATTTTATACTTTTTGAACGTCAAGGTCGGGGTCGTTATTCTTTTAATTTTCTGTTGTGCCTTAAGATGATGATAATTTAAGGAAACAAAAAATATTTAAAGAATAATATTATTCTAGTGTCACCATTTACTTTCTTTTAAGTTCTCTAAAGGTGTTTATTTATTATGAAATATATTTATGAACTACAACAGAAACTCTAATTCTTGAAACAAGGAAATAAAATTTATTTTTATATTAAAACGTTGCGTCGTTTATTGTGTATGACAAGAAAAATATCAACGACACGTGAATCCAACTCAAGATCAATGAATACCAAAATGATAAATTAAAAAAAATTAAATTGCAATTTCTATTAATATTCCATATGAGTCAGATAGAATAAGTTCTGCTGTTGTGTTTTAGGCTTTTCATGTTCTAAATTTCTCTAGGAAAATAAAAATTATAAAAGAGATTTAAAATATAAAACGATTTCAGTCCATTTGAAATAAGAAAAATTATATTTAGGTTATCGCACTTCTAACAAATCCTTTTTTTCTAAAATATGTAGTAATAAATCTTAAGTTTTTGTGTGTTTTTTTAATTTATTATTTTATATTTCTTTTAAACGTAACATTTCATATTTTATTACTATAAAATACTTAATAATTTAATTCATGTATATAATTTCAAAATATAATGTAGTCAGTTAATTTTGCACAATTCAAGAATATAACATTTAAAAACTTTAAATCACCCATATGTGTCGTTAAAATGCAATGTCAAATATTATTGAGATTTATTGAACGTAAGTTCTTTATGACTTTTAATTGTATTTTATGAGGATTTATTCCACAGTACCTTATTTTTTGTTTTTTATTATCATTAACTCTTAAGCGGACACTTTAATGCTGTGACCTCTTTCGTTTTGTAAAGATTTTATAACCAGGATATAAAAATTTATAAACAAGATATTATTTATAAAAAATACACAATATTTACTATTCATAACAAAAAACTAATACAATTATGTAATAAGTAATATATAATATATTTCAAGCCAAAATCACACCATAAGAGGTGTTTTAGATTTTAAATGTAACTTCCGTTTTGATATATATTTTAAAGAATTATATGAAAATTTTTGATTTTATAGTTGCAAAATTATATAAATTTAAGATTTTAATATGCTTTTGCAAAATTTTATTCAGCCTAAAATATTGTTGTTTACTATTATTAAAAGTTTTTATTCAGAAAAATTCCTGTTATTGATACAATCATGTTATTTCATAAAATGTAAACCAAAAGGATGTTCCAACTTTCACAAATTATATGAAACTAAGCACATTAGCCAGGCTCTAGTGTTCTCTTAAAGGTTAACATGTTAATTGCTAAATTGAAATTATTTTGACAATAATTTTGTTTTGTAATAAAATTATTTTTATTAAATGAAAAATATTTTGATCGCAATATATTTGAACACTATTGCTATTAGGAAAACATATTATTTCAGTTTATTGACAAATGACGATGAACAAATAATTTTTACAATTAATGTCAATTCACTAGAATCGAATTTTACACGCTATATTTGTGTTAACAAAAAATATAATACATATTGTTAATAATGTTATTAATTATAACTGAAAAAATAAAAGACTACAAATAGAGAAATTTATATGATAAACATATTTAAATAATGTTTACATTTTCTATAATAAAATAAAACATACGGATATATTTTTAATCAATAACATAATATTTTTCAATCATAAGTAATAAACAAATTTTTTATTTAGTAGCGATAACAATGATCTTACTAGCGTTAACAATACTATACTATACCAATAACTTTCGATATTAAAAAGTGTATAAATAAGCATTCTATTGTAATGGCAATAATTTAGTGGCGATAACAATAATTTTTGTTTTGTTAAAAATCACAATTCAAATAAACAATTTTTTTAGTTCCAGTAACAATACCTTATATCAATAGTATCGTGCTTCTCGTTTATGGTTACCGCAAACATATTTTTCTCTGCGTGTATGTTAAAGACAAATAGAAAAATGCATCTGCTAAATGTTAAAAGAATCGGTTAATATTTAGGAATTTTATATCGACATTCCTGGAAGAGCCCTTATATGAGAGCTAGGTCAAGTGATGTCACCAACATATTCAAATTTTTGAGGTTTATTCTTATACCAAAATAAATGTGTGTGGCAATTTTCAGAAAATTATATTGAAAATGGAAAATTAACACAAAACTGATTGGTCATTATTTATTTTAAATAAATTCCTACTTTTGTGTGCAACAACAATGTTGTTATTTTTAATATGAAAACCAAAAATTGATTAGTAACAAAATTGATTTCAATTTTGAACATAAGTTCAGAAACTTTCTTAATGTGTAAACATAATTAATGCAATATTCATTCTTAATTTCCATTTCTCACAGAGTTATTTAAAAACAAATTTTTAAGATACTAATTTGGTGATGATTCAATGACGTATATAATTATTTATTTTATTAAAATTATTAAGAAGATTTATTTAATTTGAAAAAGGTATGTACACATGTATGTAAGAATATTCATTTATCATTTTTATTATAAATACTTCAGATTGGGTTCAACCCATAAAAGACAAACATAGGATATGTATGTGTGTGGTCAGTCACTAGGCATGCACTGGGCACATGCATAACCTTTAACATTTAATTCATAGACGTTTTCTAATGTCAAATATTTCGTCTTATTTCAAAATTGGGGATGTTGTACTTACCATTCAGCTGCAACCACCACCGTACCAAGACTTTTTATTTTATTTTTCAATATCTGAACAAGAATAAAACGTTTCTGTTTTAATATATATATATATATATATATATATATATATATATATATATATATATATATATATATATATATATATATATATATATATATATATATATATATATATATATATATATATATATATATATATATATATATATATATATATATATTCATTAACATTTATTTAGATTAAACTACATTCCGTACCCAAATATGTCCAAGTTGTGATAGAATTTTCCACCCTTTATTTATAACGTATTTATAGTTACGAATGTATGTATGTTTTACAGAAAAAGATAGAAATATTGACTAGTGGTGGACAAGGGTCATTCGGTGGTTAAAATATTTTGATAAGGGTCGATAAATAAGTTTTAAATTAATATGAGAATAACATCACGCCCAATCTTTCAATTACTCGTTCATCGTGTGCATAAGTATGTGTGAATATTACATTTATGTAGAAATGTGGAACTGTATATTTACACTGAAGCAAAAAATGTAATAAATATAACAAAAAAGGGAGTAAAATTGAAGAAAATTAGGTTAAATATCAGCTAACGAAACCTTTATTCATCATAAAGAAAATTTTCATTACTTTTACGTAATTGACAAAAACTTTTCAATATGACTATTTGAATTTGTTAATAAATATGCGGTTAATTGAAATAAATTATTATTTAATTTGAATAATACATTTTTCAAATTGACAAAAATAAATTTTTTATATTGATGAATATTATTCAATCTAAATATCATCTTTAAATTAAATTACAAAACTTTAGTTATTCTAAGAAAAGAAGGACCAAGGGAAGGAGTACTTAAGAACAAAAAAGTGAGAATTTTGGTCAATCACATCTGTTTTACTAGACAAAGAAGTAGCCAACATACGAAGCAAACATTGATAATCGAATATCTAAAGATCTACTACAGCGAAAAGTTCACCCCAATAACCTTTATAATACAGGTCGTGATTTATGAAATTTCTTTAGAAAAGAACTTTTGTGTATCAAAGCGCATCGGGTAAAAGCTTGTTTTAGATAAAGGATAAAATATTTTGATTCTTACACTTATTAAATAGAATTAATTCTTACACTTATTAAATAGAACGAAATCTTCCATATTTTTAGTGTTGCTTATGGTACAACAAATCAAGGTAGTCTTATCAGCTCAGCTGATTTTTTACTGATATCGTTTAGTTGCCAAAATGTTTGTTGTTTTTGCTTAACTCTTTTTTATATTCATTTTTCCTTGTGTTGCAGACAGAACTGGAGGTAGTAAATTAAATTTGCAGTTTCCGCAAATATTCTAAATCTACACTGTCACTAATTACTATTAACTGAAAAAATTTAGTGGAACTCAAAAATATGCGGTTAATTGAAATAAATTATTATTTAATTTGAATAATATATTTTTCAAATTGACAAAAATAAATTCTTTATATTGATGAATATTATTCAATCTAAATTATTATTCTTTAAATTAAATTACAAAACTTTAGTTATTCTAAGAAAAGAAGGACCAAGGGAAGGAGTACTTAAGAACAAAAAAGTGAGAATTTTGGTCAATCACATCTGTTTTACTAGACAAAGAAGTAGCCATCATACGAAGCAAACATTGATAATCGAATATCTAAAGATCTACTACAGCGAAAAGTTCACCCCAATAACCTTTATAATACAGGTCGTGATTTATGAAATTTCTTTAGAAAAGAACTTTTGTGTATCAAAGCGCATCGGGTAAAAGCTTGTTTTAGATAAAGGATAAAATATTTTGATGTCAATAGGACGATGGTGACGAAAAGTGACTTACATGCTTGTTGATCTTCCATTTGCATTTTCATGAATTTATGCTAAATATTCCTTTAATTTCAATCATATTAATTAGAATATTTTTAAAATATTTTACTTCTATATGTATAATTATATTCAGTTATCTTTGTCATATTTCGGAGAAAAAAAAGTAGTTAAATTAACAAAAATTTTATTAATATGTGGAATTGAATAAATATGTGTGTTATTTTTTTACGATGCGTTACTGGCATTTTTACTAAATATCTGTTGATATAACATATTTTCCATTAATTTTTTAACGAAATTTTATTTAATTTAATATATTTTACTAAAAAAATTTTGATTAATTTTTTTAGTATATTTGAAGAAAATTCTTCAATTTGTAGAAAAATTATGTTAATTAGAATAAAAATCTGTTTATTTAAAACCTTTTTCTTTTCCTTAAAGTTCTACGAAAATTTGTCGCTAATATTACCAACGACATTTGGTTCAGCGTATAATGTACTTTGTACATTCCTACAATTCCGATTATAACAACAACACACCTGCAAACATTGAATACAAATTTTCGCTGATGTAAATATTTAGTAGATGCAATTCTATATTTTCAATGAGATTAGAAAATCGATAATAAATTTTTAAATTGCAGATTTATGCAATCGCTAATATAATTTTTCACAATTAATTATTCAATTATGTTTTAATCATTCATATCATTAATTTAACAAATTTTTACTCATACATATAAATTTATCTAGTTTAATGTCACTTGACGCATACAATGGTAAAAAACGGACTCATTGTTATTTTGTTTGTGTGCTTTGAGGTAAATTGAAAATCTAAAAAGTAAACATCTGCCTGCTTTATATATGCAAATAAGATAATTTCCATTTTACTATAAAAATCATAACCGTGGTTAAGGTAACCATTTTGACAGAAATTCAATTTTACACAATTTTGAATATTACACACATAAAGACACGCACCCAACAGTTTGAAAATTTATTTAAATATATTTCGAGATTTAAGTAGATATTTAAGGTAGGGCTTCTTAATTTATTTCGATTTTAATTAGTTTATTTATTGTTTGATTGCATTTTTGTTATCTGAATTGAATGAAAAAAACGAACTCTATTCAATAACTAGACATCGAAATCGTTATATAGTAGGAAACAACAGAACTGTAGGGTTTTAAATTTAATACATATGAATTCGAATAATTTTTTTCTAAATGCTTTTACGTTCAAATTTAGAAACATTCAATTCTCAACTGAATATATTAAATTGGGTATGAAATGGAAAATTGTTTTATATTTTATTTTTTACTTATTAATACCATACAACGAAAAAGTATACTTAATAAATTAGGCATCGTTTTGTTATCATGAAACACAGTCTTAAGTGATAATGTAATATTTATTAAACAAAAAGAAAAATATGGGACTAGTAGAATGGAATTTATTTTCTAGCCCACAACGTCCGCCGCATTCCAATCGCTGCAAGATGTAAATTTCATCCTTTTAAATTACAGGTTTAAGAAATTAGAATACGTAACTTATGTTGCATTTACACCTTTTTAATTCTTACACTTATTAAATAGAACGAAATCTTCCATATTTTTAGTGTTGCTTATGGTACAACAAATCAAGGTAGTCTTATCAGCTCAGCTGATTTTTTACTGATATCGTTTAGTTGCCAAAATGTTTGTTGTTTTTGCTTAACTCTTTTTTATATTCATTTTTCCTTGTGTTGCAGACAGAACTGGAGGTAGTAAATTAAATTTGCAGTTTCCGCAAATATTCTAAATCTACACTGTCACTAATTACTATTAACTGAAAAAATTTAGTGGAACTCAAAAATAGATCTCTAAAAAATAAAAATCAATATGAAATGAAAAAATAATTATAATATAATACACAATCTTTGCAATTAATTGCGATGAAACTTGTTCTTCAAAACTTTAGTTGGAAACCCATGCATTAACTATTTTATAGTACATGAGTGGACACATAATTAAGTCTTATGAATGGAAGCAGAACATACGTTTTGCCATCCATTATGTAGCAAAAATTTTTGCTTGTTGTAAATTTCGGTATTTATAGAGCTCGCTGTAACAAATAATTGATTTCTTTTGCACAAACTACACATTGTTTGCCATACTAAAAACTTTTGACTGCTTTTGGGTGCAAAACTTTTCTTCAACATTCTTCTTTTGATCAAGAAATTGCAAAACATCTAGCAGAACATACGTTTTGCCATCTATTAAGCAGCAAAAATTTTTGACTCTTGTGTATTTTTAAACCTCAATTAACTTTAACATTTCGTACCAAACAGTCCGAGCAATGATCTAATCGGGTGTGCTCTTTTGGAAATGCTTTATATTTTTTTGCTACCTGAACCAGGTTTTCTATCAACAGACAAGTTCTACCGTTGATAGAATAATATTTAAAATGTGATCACTAAATTTATTGAAACCATATTTTAATTAAGACGTAGATAAAATATTATCAAAAGATTTTTAAATAATGAAAAAACTAAACTTATCATTTAGTTCTTTTTAGTTATCATGTGAGATATATTCAACGCGCTTTATTAAAAAGTTTGAATATTTTGTTTTGTTTCTTAATATTCAAAATAATAAAATTTTTATGTTGGTGCTTTAAGAACGACTTTTGAGATTTTATACATAAGTTTTTATTACTTTTCTGGTAGAATTTTACTATGTTTGTATGTTTAACCACAAAATACACTTGTTATTTGGGGTCAAACATGAAAAAATCAAAAGCATTCAGAGAAGTACCTCCATCTCTGGCTACTGTCAGCGTATTTGACAGCATATCGATACGTTACATTAACAAATTACATGTAGATTGTTGTTTTTGTTTTAACAAGACTATAGTTAAGTTATAAGTTATTTTATTATACTTGAAATTGGATTCATGGCTGGAAATACATTTGGTCTAAAATTTAATTCCAGTAAAATTGCTTATTAAGAACCTGGTTTTGTGCTTATTTAGAACCATGGTTTGGTTTTAGTTCCTCAATTTCACAAAAACATTTAACATGAGGTAGTTTGTACTTGTTTCAGTAAGTACATAAAAATTAAATTCATAAATTTTAATCTGCAATTCTATACTGACCAAAGGCTGGTTAGATTAGAAAAACTATAATGTAATACCTACGTAACAAAGCACATAATAACTTAAAACGATTATTTTTACTATTGACTTTATAGGGCACAAAGAAAACTGAACTCAGAAAATTTCTTTTCAAAATTACCAATATACCAAAGTCTCCACCCGTGAGAAATCAAAAAAGGTTGTTACAAAAGATGATAAAATAAGAATAGCTTTTTTAATTTAAATTAATTTAACAAAATGGGGAAAATTAGCGTAAGATCCATGAAATTATTTTAAAAAACGAGCAATTACTCCGAGATTTTAATATCCATATCTGCTAAACCAATACAATAAAACCGTCCCACAGTGAGCCCAAAAATAGAAGAAGTTATCGTAAAATAATAAAGTAACGAAATTTTGCAAAAATTTTCCCGAAATGGTTGTTGGAGTTGAATCAAGGTTGGCTAGATTTAAGATCAAGAAGACCCTATTAGTATTAGTAGTCGACTTATCTATGTCCGTTTTTTATCAGTGGTCGTTGGTCTATGAAAATTGGCAAAATTTTGTATTGTTTTCATTCAGAAAAGTAAAATTTTAAACTGATATCAGAAAAACCTCATAATAACAAAAAGAACTTTTTAACAATTATGAATTAAAAGCAAAAAGTTTTAAATCCAATTTGGTCAATATATGCAACAATATATTTTTTATCACTGTTTTACAAATTTTTAAAATCGGACCAGTAGAAATTTAAAAACATCGAAATTATATTCCCTATTGTTAACTTACAAAATATAAAGATAAACGCATCACTTACAACGAAAGGTGAATTTAGCCACAATCGAGAATTTTTCTCCAAACTTATATCTTATGTACCTGCTTCAATTAGTTTTTTTATAATATGCAATATTTTTAATATATTTTATTTTTATATTTTTACCTTTAAGTTTAATATTAAATACATAATTACTTCTCTCTGGACACCACTTGAAGTACGATTTTAAGCCAAGTATTAAAAAATTATTAAATTTTCATCAGTCTCGACACTAAAAATTTAAAAAATAAACGAATGGGGAAGAAGGGAAGTAAGTTTACTTTAAATAAAATATTAAAAAATTAAAGAAGTGTTTTTAGTGTTTAGTAACTTCGATTTTCGTTTTATGTTAACATTTGTTATAACGGAAAATAACATGTGACCCACCAATCATCCCATAAAAACGACTTGACATATCATCATATTCGAATAAGTTTATCCAGTCCTAAATTATAAAAATACTATTACAGTGATATTTTTCCTTTTTGGCCGCCTTTAAGACACTGTGCGACCCACTTATCTGATTTAACACGTTCCAATTTCATTTATTGGATAAATTATTAAAGAACTTAAATGCACATTTTGCTTCTTTTGTTTTATTTTTATTTTATTTATTTTTATTTCTTAACATAGCTGATTTCGTCAATTTTTTTTTCTGAAAAGATTATACTCTATTTAAAAAAAGGAAACAAAATGTTATGATATATAATATATAAAACCAAAAAATTACAAATTAGTGAGGTGTATTTATTATAATGTGCAAGTCATTTTCTGACAATTATACAAATTCACTTCTATAAATTCACATAAGCGACAGACCATCAGACAGATGCTACATTTTAATCACAAAAAACATACATAACTTTTATTACCATATTTAAAAAATTACAAACGTTCAAACTTCGAGGTTAATGAATTATTTTAATCATATGTGTACAAAAATATAATTTGATATAATAATAGCTGAATAATAGCTAGAAGGAGTACAAGCCAAATAAAATGCAAGCAAATCAGTGGGGTAGCGAATGGATTTGCAATGATGGACATCTTTGGCATGTTGATACTTTTAAATTACTTATAAATCTTTAAACTTGCAAAATTGCATGCTAAATTTTGAATAATATTACTCAAGATCGCAAGTTCGTATATTCTATAATATAAATATATGTAATCGAAAATATTTGAACTTTCTTGGACTTTTCCAAAAATGTAAGAAGTTTCAAACAATTTTTATACAATTCGACTTTTCTAAATCGAATAGCATGGTTCCAAAAATTGATACATATCACACAGAAATTTGAAATAAATGTCAGTATTTGTAACATTCAAATGAAATTTCAAATTCTGCAAGAAATTCTGTCATCATAAAATATTTCACTAACATTTTCAAAAGTTTTTTCAGACTTGTATAAAAAGCTTAAACTTTTGCTCCAACTTTAAACTAAAATTGGATTACTCTATTTATTCTATACACTTCTATACACAACGATTTAAAAATTGTTTTCAGAAGTAGTATTGGCAATGTAGAATCGTCTCTTACAAAACATTACCGATTCTCAAGCATAGTTATTGAAAAATAAATGTGACTAACTTACTTAAAATACTGTACTTCCGAAAATGACTGCATTATCCGCCAAAAACATAATACTGGTTAAAAAATTAATATCAAATTAAGTTGTTGCCCGTACTATTCAGAGTATATATAATCACTATACAAATCATCCACCTTTTGGTTTATATATAGCGGTTGATTTCTAATTTTACTATAAAACCAAAACGAAAAACAAGTTAATTACCATTCAATTGATATTTAATGAATATATAATTGAATATTTAAGAATATACAGTACCAATAATTTTCCGAGTTGTTTTAAAATTATGTTCAGTCAGGGACATCACCGCAGACAAAGAGTGAAAATTGAAATCCAATTTTTAAGAATTTATTTGAATAATGTATAATTCACAGTATAACACCAAACTTATAAATTTATATAAAAGAAATTTCTATTCATCATAAAATTATAAGGAATATAAATTAAATTTAGAATCAGGGGTAAACTACATATCTTTTCTTCAGAAATTTGACAACAAAATAAATAAAAAATGTGAACGAAATTCATGAAAATATACTTAAAATAAAAACTAAAATTATTGATATAATGTAAAACAAAACGTTAATTTTAAAAAGAGGATATTGTCAGGAATCAAAAAACGTGTTTCAATATATATATATATATATATATATATATATATATATATATATATATATATATATATATATATATATATATATATATATATATATATATATATATATATATATATATATATATATATATATATATATATATATATATATATATATATATATATATATATATATATATATATATATATATATATATATATATATATATATTTTCAAAAAACTTGGGAAGATAGCCTACAGAAAATTTCCAAAATAGAGGAACACCACAGACAGAATCTTAAATGGATGTCACTGTCCAAAAAGGTGGGGCTTAGGAGGTACCATAAACAAATTAAAAAAAAGCCAAACTTTTAAAAAGGGCCAAAATAGTGGAAATTTAAAAATTTTAAAAATATTCAAAATTTTCGTTGAGTTTTAAAACTAAAATCGATTTTCAATATATCAACACCGTAAGAACCAATATAAATTGGTATCTCTTTCCAAAAAAAAATAGGGGTTAGGAGATACTATATAGCTAACTGGTAAAAATGGCCAAAATATTGAAAATTGAAAAATGTTCATTAAATCTTAATTTTTCATTATGCGTTTCTGATAAAGGAATACCACAAGAATCAATATAAGTGGGTATCACTTTCCAAAAAACTAGGGGGAAGGAGGTAACCTAAAACAAAATTAGTTATGTTTATGTTCGTAATATGTATTCCACTTTTTCAATTGTGCCTTTTCTATAATTTGGCTTTAGAGTTTATCCACTATTGAAGTTATGAGTTTATTTCAAATTTTGTAATGCATTATGTTTCGATTTTTTAATTTTCTAATTTTTGCTCATTTTATTTGTTGGGGTTGCCACTTTTCGATTAATTGACCACTAATAATCGATTTTCATATAAAGTTGACGTAAAGGTATATTAGGTAAGTATATCTTACCTTTCATATATTATTATTGTGCTGTACAACTATACACAAATAAAACTCTTTTGCGTTTAACAATTTGACAACTGCTGTAAAAAAACAGCAGCATATTTACGTATTCTACTTTAGTTGACATCATTGTAGAATAATTACAAAATATTGTATACATTGAAAGTAATCCTTTTTCTCATAGAAAGTCGATTTTCAGCCATATTCCAAATTCATTTTCTTAATTGGATGGATTTTGGTTGGAATAATCTTTGTTTTTTTTTTTTTTTGATTGTTTTCAATTGGTTTTGTACACATAACTACATATTGATTTAAATAAAATTATAAATAATGCCGAAATAAATCGAAACATAAACAAAGCGTGTTATTTATCGTGTAAACAATCCGAATTATTTATTAATGATAAAGAAAAATACGTACGTGCGTAATGCAGTATGTATATATATACAAAAATCCTGTACTACATTTTCTGCAAAATATTCCTGATAAATAATGAATGAAAATAATTATTATTAAATGCAATAAACTTAGAAGTAATAAAAAGAAAATTTTTCTTGTTTAGAAACCTTTCTACATTTTCATATGAGTATACGTAAATTAATGTGTATGTGTATAATTGGATTGTTGAAATACAACTTTCTGGTTGGGACAGTTTTGACGACAGAAACAGTAGAATAA